>JAULBX010021853.1:0-76346 GCA_032358255.1 Heterotrichella gracilis | reverse complement strand
CCACCCACACCCATCCCGCCATCTCCATTAGGGTTTTATGGTCCAGCAGTTTGCTTAAACGCACCGTCCCCTCCAGCACAGAACCAAGCCAGGCCATGTCGGTTTCGCCAGCCCCCCCCTTGGCCGCCACCCGCTCCACCTGCACCCCCACCGCAGCCAGATCATGGTCCAACGCCGCCATCTGGAAGCGCACAGCCTCCATTTCGGCCTGCTTCTTCTTCTTCATGATGGTCAGGAACTCCAGGAGCATTTCCGCGTCGGGGGGGAGTTGAGAGTGGGGCGGGGCGGTCACCTGCGGGGGGCGGTGGTGGAGGGTGAGTACGCTGCTTTTGTAGAATGGGGGGGATGAAGCTACTTACTGGATTGAATGCACTGATAGTTTTTGCACAGCGACTAGCTATGGTGAGGTGGCGGTGGTGGGTGGGTATGGACTGCAGCCTGTGCCCGCTTTGGACCGCGCCTGGTCGGTAGCACGTGCAATGCCTTTCCCAAGCTGTGGCAATGTCCTCCACACCCAACCCCGGCCCCATGCACCAACCCCCGTCACGTGCCACGCCAACTCCCGCAATATGCAATGCCTTCTCTGTATCCCCAGTGGGCTGCGCCTTTAGCGCAATAAACAACCCTACACCAAAACCAACAAACCACCCACCTGCGGCATGAGAGGCTGCGTGTGCGGGTGCGCCAGGCGCGCCGCTGTCTCATACACCGAGTGGTTGAGCACACTGACAATGGTGGGGCGCTTGCTGGGGTCGGGGTCCAGCAGGGCTAGCAGCAGCATGAGCTCGGCAGACTGCGTCTTGATCAGCTGCTCAGGCAGGATGCGGTGCCGGACCTGCAGGATGAAAACCAAACTATTTAAAAAAAAGGAGTGATGTTTTCAGAGAAAGTTCACTAACAGCCACTTTATATGAATATATGTAAGTTAACTATGGATAAGGCGCTTGCTGGGGTCGGGGTCCAGGAGGGCCAACAGCAGCATGAGCTCAGCGGACTGCGTCTTGATCAGCTGCTCAGGCAGGATGCGGTGCCGGACCTGCGAGGGGAGGGGTTATGGGTGGGTGGGTGGGTGGTGGTGGTGGAGGTTTCACCTCGCGCTGTTGTGACGGTAGCCAGCTCCATGTTGTGTGTGCAGTGCGTGGTGGGGGGTGGCGGTGGTGTCCTCATGAATCCTCCCACCCCCTACACTGGCGCAGCAGGGCACTGATTCTGCATGATAGGCTGCCTCCCCCACATCCACGTGACTGCCCTGCCCTGGCCCCCCACCCCAACCCACAGTAAGACCTGTGTGCACCCACCTTTGACAGCGCCTGCGTGCGGTACTGCGGCTGCGTGGCCTGGTGAAACAGGTCTAAGAACAGCATGCCCAGTGCACCCTAACCCTAAACGCTAGTCCCTATAAACCCTAAAACCCCCTTCAATACCCTAAAAGAGCCCCACCTTTGACAGCGCCTGCGTGCGGTACTGCGGCTGCGTGGCCTGGTGGAACAGGTCGAAGAACAGCATGCCCAGCGCAAACACGTCGGACTGCGGGATGGCGCACTGCGTGAGCACCTCCTCGGGGCTGGCATACAGGATATCCGCAGAGTCAGACACTGCAGGTGAGGACGCCACCTTGAGCTCCCGCCCGCTGATGCACAGCGTGGAGGGGCGCAGCTTTCCAAAGGCCACCCCGCTGCTGTGGTAGGGCGTGAGCAGGTCAACAGCCAGTTTGAAGAGCTGGAGGGACTTGTATTTGTCCACGCACTTGCGCCGCGCGATGTATTCTGCCAGGCTGATGGACGCGGGTGGGGGGTGGGGGGCGGCGGCGGCGGTGGGGGCTGAGGTGGTGGCCAGGGTGCCCGACTGCTGCCGGTCGGCCAGGACTCCCCCGTCGGCTGTGGCGGGGGGTGGCTGTGGGGGGTGGGTGGAGGAGGGCTGCGGCTGTGGCTGCGGCTGTGGCTGGTGTTTGACCACTTCCGGCCTCTCCACATCCTCGCGCTGCACTGTCCCAGAGGGCTCGGGGACTGTGCCGCCCAGGGGGTACTTGCCAACCATGTCCTCCTGTGAAGGGGAGGGACCGTGCAGTTAAATACCTGAACCTAATGGCACTGCGCGACAGGAAGCTGTAACATGAGAGAGTGTGGTAGGCATGTATGAAAAGGCTATGCGTGTATGAGATGGTATGGGTTGCCTTGAGATGCAGCGTGTATAAAGTAGTAATAGGCCAACTACATTGGCCAGCATGTGGCAAGCGCTGTGTTTTGCTCGAGAGCTGTTATATGTACCTCATCGGCGACAATGTGCGGCACTTTAGCTGCCGCAGCCTGCTGCCTGCGCCACACGTGCTGCCAGATGCACTGCACCTCCTTCTTAGTCACTGGCTTCAGCAGATAGTCCTCTGCGCCCCCCCTGATGCACTCAAACACCGTGTCTGTTTGCTCGTTGGCGGACATCACTGTAAGTGAGTTGGAGAAATTGGTGGTTAGGGACGTGGGCAACAGGTGGGCGAGGGTTTGCACCCCAAGGGTAAAGTTGGGTGCATGGGCATGGTGGTGTGTGCAAAGAGCAGGCAAAGCTCCCAGGGAACGCTTCCAGGAAACTTGTGAAAGAAAATATCATCCACTTACTGACAACGGGGACGTGCTGGAGCTTCTCATCCGCTCGAATGTGCCGCAATAGCTCCAACCCATCAATTTCTGGCATCATAACATCCTACAATCCAAGGTGTTTTGATCTTCAGCACCCACCCACCGCGAGAGAGCTCGCAAAGGAAACACCAGTGCTAGGCAACTGAGTACAAGGTTGCAGCGTGGGTGGCGTCCACGCTTTGCCCACTGACTTACCGTCAAGACCAGCTGAAATGTGCCTGGTGGGGAGGCTCGTAGGGTGTCGAGGGCCTCCTGCCCACTCTCCACCGACGTAGCTGCACGACAAGGAAGCAAACACGGCTCAGATCGCTTCACAACAGCGAGACATGGGCTGGGGAGATGGCAGAAAGGGACCCACGTACTTTTGTAGTGGCATTTCTGAAGGAGGTTGCCCACCACAAGGCGAGAGAGGCGCTCGTCGTCCACCAGAAGGATGTGGATATCAGAGGGAGGCAGGTGCTTGCTGCTGGATTGCCCTGTTTGATTGCCCCAAGAACTGCTCCCAAAGACCTCCTGACTCGCCTGGCGAGCCATCACGGCTGTCCCAGCCATGGTCGCCTGGGGAGGCTCAAAGGACGGAATAACGACGGGCTGCCTTACAACGCCATACAAAGCCCTGTGGACGAGGGCCACGTCGCCTGCAAAGGTGTAGAATGGGTAACGGATGGGCGCAGGCTCGCAGCTTCCTGCTATCTCAAGGATAGGGTTAACGTCTGGGCCGTGAGCGTGGTGTGGGTGCGGTTGTGTGGGGTGCGATGGCGGTGTGTCGGTGTTGTGGCTCCTGTATGCCTTCTGGAAGTGGAACTTATCAGGCGTTGCACGGGCCACAACTTCAAACCCCACGAGAGCGTGCCACGACGGCACTTTCACGGTTTTACACCACGACTATTATACCTCTCACCCGTTTCCTCCTTCTATTCAATGGCTATCATGTCCCCCCTGATTGTTTCCCAGCTTTGAGGTCTGAGTATTGTCGTCCCCCTGTGGATGGATATGGTGAGCGAAAGCAATCTGATTCGCTCGCTGCGAGGAAGCCGTCGGAAGCCTCTCGTAATTTCTCCGGCAATATCCGGTGGATCCGGGCCGGATTGATGAAAACGACCGGCAGATATTTTGGGTGGAAGGGTTTGGAAGGTTTTTTTTCTTCTGGGCAAAGTCCAGCGCGCACGACGACAGCAACTCCAGCAATATTGTTTTGAAAAGCAGTTATTTGGTGAAATATCACCTATACTGTGTGGGCCTAGCAAGCAGCATGCCAGCCGGGAGCATGTAAACACAACTCCACCAATGACCAACGATTATCGCCATCGCCGATCGCCATGTTGTGGCTTCAAATGACAACGTTGCGCAATAAACCCGTTACAGTTTTGACAAGGAGTCAACCTGGTGGCAAACATTCACCAACAGTGGCCCGCGCCATGCACTCATGTCACAAGCCCCTGTCAAACTCCAAGCCGCGTGTATGCAACTCGTCGTGCACTGGACCAACACCAGCAAGCAGACTTGGTAGAATACCCTACCACTGCATTACGTATGAAGTAATGCTCTGTTACCCATCCAACTGGGCTGCTGCCACTCTCCCACCACTCATCCACCCCTGACCCTGTTCCCACCACGCCCACCCGCACCACCCAGTACCCGGCACACCCTCCAACCTACCAGGCGGGCCAGCACCTCCCACACCAAAACTGAACCCACAATCCAACGCCGCGAGGCTGGCGCCCCATGCTGGCGCTACGACACATACACCCTCTTGCTCTCCTCAACCCCGCATGCGGCCCCCATCCAATGGCAAGGAATCCGCTCCAAATGCTAGGTGAGCATATGGGAACTCCAGCTTTGAAGCCAAGTTTGCACGCCTGAAGAAGCCTCACCCCAGTCCACGAGCCCAGGCTCGCCTGTCCCAGCAGGAGGGCACAACCTTCAAACCCCCTCTCAAACCCTCTTAAGCAGCTGGCGGCGGCGGGGGGTCATTGCTGCGCGGCCCCGTTCTTGCTCCCCTTGGCTGGCCTGACCTTCATGCTGGCGGGCAGCTCCCCCTCCTTCACTATCTCAAAGTTCTTCCTGGCCTCTCGCTCCTCTGAAGCCTCCCTGATGCGCGCGCTGATGGAGGTCAGGATCCTGCACACGGGGGGTGGGTTTTAGGGTTTTAGGGTTTAGGGTTAAATACAAGGCCTTGATGCATGCGCTGATGGAGGCCAGGATCCCATTGGATTGGTGGGGGATATCACATGTAAGGTGGGTGGTGGGTGGGTGCGGGTCAAGCATACTTATCCCTAAGCCCTTGGCACAAACCTCCCTACCGTGCGCTGTATGCCACCACCATCAGCACACAACAACCCTCCTCACCACCCCACTCGCACCCGCCTGTACGCCACCATTGCTGCCACATGAACCCTCGCCACCCCTCTATCGCCACTCATCCACCACCCCACTCCCCAACTCCCACCGCCCACGTACCCAGCTCAAAACCACCACCCTTGCCCCCAGTCCCACCTTGATGGTGAACCACCCCACCCCCCACCACTCACACGTCCGCCACCACCACCACCTTTGCTACCCGCCCCCCACCCCACCCCACCCCACCTCACCCCACCCCACGCCACAACCGCCACCCACCTGTACGCCACCACTGCCGCCGACGCGCCCAGCTCCTTATCCCCCCCCTTGCCCTCCAGCGCCACCTCTATGTCAGCAAACCCATACTTGGCCCGCCGCTCCTCAAGAAGGTCAGACAGGCGCTCCACACTGGATTGGTAGGCATCCAGGAAGCTGGGCTGTAAAAGAAGGAGGAACGGTTTGTCAGGAATTTTCACACTGCATAGGGTCTTTTGCGGGTTTGTTTTGGAGGGTATACAGATTTGATTGCAAGCGTCCGGGTTCGATCTGAAGCAGGTCAGACAGGTGCCCACGCTTGATTTGCGGGCTGCGAACGGGAGTAGGAAGAGTTTGTAAGGGTTTTGTTGTCATGTGTTGCGGGTGCCCACCACGCCCGACACCACCCAGCGCAACCACCCTGTCCCACAATTCCAGTACCCTACACAAAACCCCATTGCCCCATCCCACCCAGCATTGGCCCACACTCTCGCCACCCACCAAAACACTAACGACAAAGTCTACCCACCTGCCCGTCGCCTACGCCGGCAGCGGCCTGGTGCACACCCCATCCAACACCGCTCCATGCGCCACCAGCTCCAGCGAAGTACTGAGCCACAAACCCCAAAACCCCACCAATTTAACCCCCCACACCATCGCCAAGACCACCACTCCACCCACCTGCGCCGCCCCTTGCGCCAGCAGCGGCCGGGTGCCCGCTCCGTCCGACACCACCCGGTGCGCCAGCAGCTCGGGCGATCCGCTGAGCCACACCACGATGCCATGCTGCATGTGGCCCCAGTTCTCCCCGTTGACCACCGCGCCACCGCCGGTGGCCACCACACAGCTCTTGAAGGGGGCAAGTTGCTGCAAGGCCGGGGGAAGGGGGTCGTGTTTTGGTACAGGGGAATACAGTACATATTTCCGGGATTTTCCACAGGTTTATTGCGATTGGTTTTGAGGAATATGAAAACTTGTGACTATATCTCGGGAATTAGTTAGTTAGTTAGTCACAAGGAATTACTGGATGTTGTAATGAAAACACACTAAATTTGGTACATTACGTGTGACAACAGTTCCTTGTAACCTCGTGATGTTCATGTGGATTTTTTTGAGCTTGTCGCATGCAGCATGCGCCTCCACTCAACCACCGCACCATCTCCCTCTCTGCCTCCATGACCCCGCCCTCCCCGCTCCTTCATGGTGTTATATTTCTGGGTTAAGTTTAGGGTTTAGGGTGGTCCAGTGTAGGGTTTGCGCACACACCTGCAGCACCTCCTTCTCCGCCTCCCTGAAGCTGCCTTCCCCGTCCTCCGAAAATATTTCCGCCACCGTTTTGGTGGTGGCAGTCTCGATGAGCGCGTCTGTGTCAAAGAAATAGTAGTCCAACACCTTGGCTAGCAGCTTGCCCACGGTGGATTTGCCGCTGCAGAAAGGGGCAGAGGCTGGGGGTTAGGATGGCTGAGCGTGCCCTTTTTTCGATCATCGTTTTGATGCTAAGTGCGTTGGTTGTACAGGCATTCATGCATTTATAAAGCCAGTGGCTGTGTAGACAAGTGCATCCATGTCAAAAATGACACAGTCCAGCACGTTGGCTAGTAGCTTGCCCACAGTGGACTTGCCGCTGCAAGGGGGGGGCAGGGTCTGAGGATTCGGATGGTTGATCATCCCCATTTTCCGGCCATCCTAAAACTGCAAACCCTACAAGCCTAAACCCTAAAGCAATGAAGTGCAGGGCCTGGGGTCCATCATCCTCTAGGGTGAACGCTGATACCATTAAGGTTTTTAGGTCAAGGGTTTACCCTGGACTGTACAAACAGGTGAGGTGCTGCACCATGGTCCAACTCGGAGTTTAGGGTTTGGGGTGTAGGTTTTAGGGTTTACCTGCCCATCATGCCCACCAGGTATATGCTGGTACCGCCCAGCTCCTCACCAACCTCCTTGGAAAGCTCCTACAGAGGGGAGGAGAGGGCTTAGGATCTAGGGTAATTTAGGGTGTAGGTCGTAGGGTTTTCTAGTCGTTGGTCTGTCGCCACGCCACACCTGTCTCCACCAACTTACTCGGCATCTTAAGGGTTGGGTACCCCAATGGAGGGTGTGACTAGGTGCAGTGCAGCGAGTGGGGTGGTGTCAACGCGATGCAGACAGGGACCTCCCATTGAGCCGAGCCCTTCCTGGGAAATGGACAACTTCGAATATAGCTTCGACAGAAATCCCTTGCAGAGTCTATGCCAGTTTCACTAGCAACGCCGCAGCTGCTTGACTGTGCAGTGGGGATGCTCTGGGAGTCTCCCCTCCCCAGCTAAATAAAATGGCTATGAAATTGGGACAACAGATCTGCAGGGCTAGCTGCACTGAACAGCCAAGCAGCAGTTGCTTGGTAAGTATGGTAGCAGGGAAAGTATCATACAACATGAAAACAACCAATTGAATGGGTACCGGCCCTTTACAACACATTATGGTTGACAGAGTCTGCATTGCTTGTGAGTGTATTATTGGCCGCCTCTATCCGCCAGGTCAGTAGCTCAATAGCCTGTAGAGAGGGTATGCAAATATTTTACTTGAAAAGTAATGCATACCCTCAATTTGAGCCGGATGTAGCTAGCTATTCTACCTGTACTCTGGTGGTGAGTGTGTCATAGTCTTCCTCTATGTCCTTGCCCGCTGCAGCATGGAGGGCCACGCTCCGTCTGGTGTGGAGGCTGGATATCCTGCATAGCTGCGCTCGGTGGGCCCACACGGAGCCTTGTGGTGTGTGCTGGTGGGTGGTGAAGGGTGCTGGTCGCCTGAAGGAAATGACTGGTTGCAGGTGGCGGGACTGTCCACCCACACTGCTGCTACCCGCACTGCATTGCAGACCGAGCTGCTGCCTCTGAGCCATGTGCTGCATCGTGACCTGCTGCATTGGAAGCTTATCCAAACAGCTGTTTTTGCGTGTGTTTTAGCACTTGATGGGGCGTGGACTGCAAGCCGCCAACAGGAGGGTGGGGCGACTTGCTGCGGGAAAATGGGTTCGTAGGGAGGTACCCGGAGGATATGACGTGTAGTGGTGAAGCAGAGGGAGGTCAATGCACTTTGCAGCCTTGTGGAACGGAGGAAGACGCTTTGTAGGCCATGGTAGAAACTTGTCTGGGTTTATCCAAGGGGGATGAAACAGCCCGTATCCTAGCGGGTAGGTTTCTGTCTGCTGGCCAGTGACATTGGACGATCCTGGGCTTTTCAGACGAGATAAAAGCACTCCAAGTATTGGCTGTTCGAAAGGAAATCCGTCGCTGCCTGTTGTGGGCATTTGCTCACTATACTGACGTGCTCGCACATCAAAATACTCATGGCCATGCCAGCCAGGTGCTCCCGTACATAGGCTAAACCATACCACGACCGCTGCCAACCTTGCAACTCCTTGAAAGCATATACACCACTATCAGCTAGTGTGCGCCACACGGGCAGCTCCACGTTGGAAGCCATAGCTGGAGCCGTAGCAGATAGATACCACCACCCTCCCCACCCTAAGAACGCACTGCAAGGTGGACCCATGTGGCATTCCTGGAACCCTCATATTCGAACTGCTGCCAACATTGCATCAGTGCAATCCTGCACGATTCCTGAGTCCGATACTCGTTTTGGGACCATTATACCGACAATGGCTACACACAAACCTGGCCATGCATGCATGCAGATACATGATCGAGCCAACCTTCTATGTATCTCACTTCACTTTCATGTTCAGTGCCAGCGTTGCTAGACACCCAGCAAACCAAGCACACGTCTGCATCCTCCTGAGAGACCTCCACATGCATGCATGGCAAGTGCATGGCACATCCCCTAGCCCACTGAAACCTTCGCCGCCATCCCCAGCAGGCCTTCCTTGGAAGATCCTACCACTCAGCATGCTTTCAGCCATGGATTTGGTGGGCTTGGTCCACACCTACCTCCCCACCATCCTCCTCTCCTCACTCCTTCTCGCAATCTATTACTATTACACCTCCCAGGCCCGCTTGCTCGACCTTCCCAAGATCCCTGGCCCGCCTGCGAACCCCTTGCTGGGAAACATCACCCAGGTATAAACCCTAAACCCTATGCCTCAGTTTGTACTATTACGCCTCCCAGGCCAGCCTGCTCGACCTCCCCAAGGTCCCTGGGCCCCCTGCACACCCCTTGCTGGGAAACATCACACAGGGGGGACGAGGGATACTGTAACACTACAAATGAATTCCAGGTTTACACCCAGACTCTGAATCGTCATCACTGGCCAGGTGGGCTTGATACCTGTAAAGTCCCTTAACCCTAAACCCAACACCCTAAAACCCTCCCCACACAGGTGGACCCCCCCAAGCTGCACAAGATTTGGACCCAGTGGGCCGATTTTCCACGTCAAAACCCTAAATTATATTCCCCAATCACACCTCTCCCCACCCCCAGATGGACCCCCCCAAGCTGCACAAGATTTGGACCCAGTGGGCCGACCAGTATGGGGGCCTGTACCGCATCAAGATCCTGAGGCGCTACATGGTCATAGTGACAGACCCCCGCCTCTACCCTGCGCTGCTGTCGCGTAGTGGCCTGCCCAAGGCAGTGGAGGTATACAACATGATAGACAAGGTGAGGGGGCGCTTGGGGCTTGCCGAGTCGGGGCAATGAGGCGTGGAGTAGTGTTCAGGTTTCAGGGTGCATGGTATCATTGGATCAGGACTACAGGTGGCTACATGCATGTGGTGACAGTCCCCCGCCTCTCCCCTGCGCTGCTTGCGCGCAGTGGCCTGCCCAAGGCAGTGGAGGTATACAACATGATAGACAAGGTGAGCAGGCGCTTGGGGCTTGTCAAGTCGGGGCAATGAGGCGTGGAATAGTGTTCAGGTTTCAGGGTGCATGGTATCATTGGATCAGGACTACAGGTGGCTACATGCATGTGGTGACAGTCCCCCGCCTCTCCCCTGCGCTGCTTGCGCGCAGTGGCCTGCCCAGGGCAAGGGTACACAATGATAGACAAGGTGTTTTGAGGTGGAAGGTGAAAACGGTGTTGGAGGAGTGGGATTAGGGTTTAGGGTTACATGCCCAGCAGAGCTCTTGTGGACCACCGGGATCAACTCACCAGAGCCCCTGAAACCCTGAAGTTACAATTCCCCCTGGTTCCAGTTGGCCACCCCAGTGAAAGGGGTGCACAGCATGTTGACCACCAACGGGTGGGAGGAGTGGGGGGCCATGGCATTATCGAGGGTTTATGAGGGGTCTGGGCATAGAGCTTAGGGTTCAGTGCACAGCAGGGCCGTTGTGGACTACCGTGATTGACTCACCAGAGCCCATGAAACCCTGAAGTTCTATTTCCCCCCTGGTTCCAGTTGGCCACTCCAGTGAAGGGGGTGCACAGCACCATTGGCCACGGCATTATCAAGGGTTTATGAGGCGTAGGGTTCAATGCACAGCAGGGCCGTCATGGACCACCGTGATTGACTCACCATAACCCTTGAAACCCCAATCCCCCTGAAACTCGACTCCCCCTTGGCGCAGTTGGCTACCCCAGTGAAGGGGGTGCACAGCATGTTGACCACCAACGGGTGGGAGGAGTGGGGCGCCATGCGCAAGACCTTCGCGGCTGCCTTCACCCCCGATAACCTAAGGAAGGGTTTTCCCAAGGTGCTGGCCAAGGCCCGGGAGCTGGCAGATCAGGTGGGAATCCTACTCAACCCTAAAATAAGTTGTGATAAAAAATAGGACGTTCTTCATACATTTACATTCATACATTTTATCAATTACCCTGCACCCTTGATCCATGCCCCATTCACACACACGTATTAATTAGCTCCCTTCGTATGGTCCCAGCTTCCATTTATCATTCCATTAATTACATCCCATTTCATCGGTATGCACCGCGCATTACTGCGCACCCAGATGGCACCTCCATTGGCGTTGACATTAATGCATGCAGGAGGGTCACCACGTCATTTACATCCTTGCATACAACCAACATATGACGCCCTTTTCACTAAAGTAAAGCATTAGTGTTGCTTTCCGATATTATTTTGCTTCCCGATTACATACCATTGCGCCGCAGATTGCCGCGCACCCAGCTGGCACCTCCATCGAAGTTGACAACGCATGCGGGAGGGTGACGGTGGACGTGATTTCCATCCTGGCGTATGATCGCGACTTTGGAATGACCAACCTCTCCAAGGACCCCCCACTGTACCACGCCCTAATTAGGGTAATGGAGCTGAGCGCATCGCGCATCCAGAACCCTCTGCTGGACCCCTACCTGACATACATGCCCTGGACAAGGTACACCCTAAAACCCTAAACCCAAACTGCGAAACCCTCTGTAAAACCCTGAAACCCAAGGGGCCGGACCCTCTGCTGGACCCCTACCTGGCCTACATGCCCTGGACACGGTACACACTGAAACCCTAAAACCCTAAAATTCTGGAGCCCTAAATACCGAGCTGTTAACCCTATGTATAGGATGCAAACCCTAAACTATTAATTAATAATTTGTTGGCTGAACCCCTACCTGTCATACATGCCCTGGACCAGGTAAACACCAATACGGTTTTGACAACCCTATCCCCAAACTGCGAAACCCTCTGTTGGACCCTAAAACCCTAGTGGCCAAACCCTGTGCTGGGTCCGTACCTGACATACATACCCTGGACGAGGTAAACCCAGAAACCCTATATCTAAACCCTGAAATGCTAATCGGCAAATCCTCTGCTGGATCCCTAGCTATCGACATGCCTGCTCGTGATTGGACCCAGAAACCCTAACCTTCCAAATTTTAAAAACCTGAAATCCAAAGCTAATGCCCAAACCATGAGATGTAAAACATGTGACGCATATGTGCATGCATCAGCCCAGGTTGGCATAGGGACATGTTCACGGACAAGTGCATATTACAATGTTTTATTCCCTACTTCTCTATCAATTTGAGGTGTTTGTTTCCCCTGGCCTAGGTTTGCCAGGGGTGTGAAGCATGATTACGAGCATCTGTACAGCACCTACCAGGACATCATGCAGCACCTGCGGGCAAGGGGACCACCGGCAGGTAAACCCTAAACCCCAAACCCTAAACTCCAAGTATATACAGGCAATATATCCCAGCGCCTTGGTGCCACTGCAATGCAATGCAGCCCGGCTTACGGTGCCCAACACCCCACACCTCCTCACATGAAATTCCACAAGCCTCCCCACATTCCCAAAAGGGGCCCCGTACTTGCCCTGCCAGACTGAATTCTGCACACATCTCCTCCTACATCTGTTTCCGCCTCCCTGCCCTCCTGCTGCTGACAGCACCAGCATCTGAGCTGCACTCATGCGCCTCAGGGACCCCATTACAAACATTACCCCGCGGCCCCTGGACCTGAGCCTGAACCCCCATTCAGACATCACCCTCAACCACATAAAAACCCTAAATACCCCACAAAAAAGCCCTAGAGTCCCTGGCACTATCTCCGTCATTGCCTGACCGACCCCCTCACTGCCCATTTCTCCCTTGTCAGATAATGACACCAGCATCGGAGCCTCGCTCATGCGGCTGAGGGACTTCAAGACAGGCGGCCCTGTGTCAGACATACAGCTGCAGGCAAACGTGGCCATGTTCCTCCTTGCGGGCTTTGAGACTACCGCACACACCCTGGGGTGGACGCTGTAAGTGACAAAACCCCTATCAGACCATAATAAGACCCTAGCAAGACCCTAACAAAATCCTGACAACACCCTAGCAAAAGCCAGGCAGATGGTTTTGAGGCGTACGGCCTTGTGTAAAATATCCAGCTCCAGGCAAACGTGGCCATGTTCCTCCTTGCGGGTTTTGAGACTACCGCACACACCCTGGGGTGGACGCTGTACGTGGCAAACCCTAGCATGAACCCTAGCAAGATGCAGTCAAAAAGCAGGCAGTTTGTGCTGACACAGGTGGCCTGTGTCAGACATACAGCTGCAGGCACATCCTAGCAGACCCTAGTAAAACCCTAGCATCATTTTCAGACTGGGACTATGTGACATGCCAGAAAAACTGTCGACCAATAAGGTGCGACTTCTAGCGGGGCTTGAAACTACTTTCACCAATATTGGATATCCCCTCCTTAGATAGGATATCCTTATAAACGCTTGCATTTGATTGAATATAAATAACAATCAAAGTGAAGCCGAGTACCCCTGCTTTTGATTGATGCAGGTATGAGATTGCTGCCCACCCCCACATCCACGACAAGATCGATGCTCAGCTGGCGGCTGCTGGCCTGCTGGTTGGTCCAGGTAGCAAGGGGGGTGCCGCCAGGGAGATTGAGTATGATGATCTGGGGAGGTTGGACTACCTGAATGCGGTGCTCAAGGAATCAATGCGCTTGCATACTGTCATCGCCACAGGCACTGGGAGGTGCGGACATATGGAGTTGGAGTCATGAAGGTTGTAGATGTAGGGGTTAGATGGGCTGGGGGTGGAGGGATTTGAAACATAATGGCGTCCAGGCACCTGTTGCTTACGCTGGGGGTGGCGGGTGGGGGGATTTGGAGGCGCCGCCAACATCGTTCTTTGTACATTAACGCCCCGCCTCCATCTGCTATCATCATGCAATAACACCACCCCATTCCGCCCCCTCCCCAGGATCACTGACAAGGACGTGACCCTCAGCCGATACCCAAAGGCACCCTGGTGGCGGTGCCCTATGGCCTGTTCAGAGCCTCCAAAATCTACCATCCTAGCCCATGATAACCCACCTCTGCATGAAACACACCCTCTCCTCCTGTCTTTACCCCTTGCGCATCGCCCCCGTCCCCTCCAGGATCACTGACAAGGACATGACCCTCAGCGGGTACCGGATACCCAAGGGCACCCTGTTGACAGTGCCATTCTATGCCCTGCTAACAACCACATGCACCGCTCATGCTTGACACTCGCCTGCATAAGACACCACACTCCTCCCTTCTGCATGTTAATATGCACCCTTGGTTCAACTCCCTCCCCAGGATCACTGACAAGGACATGACCCTCAGCGGGTACCGGATACCCAAGGGGACGCTGGTGGCGGTGCCGTTCTACGCCCTGCACAACACAGCCAACAACTACATGCACCCCGGCAAGTTCCTGCCTGAGCGGTGGCTGAGGGGAGGGGAGGGGGCGGGGGGTGCTGATGGTACGGGTGCGTGGGGGGTGGGGGTGGGGGTGTTGTAAGGGGTGGTGTGGAGGGGTGTGCGTGTAGGGAGAAGGTATGCCTGATATATCAATGGTGCTGTACACCCTTCAGGGTTGTGGGATGTAGGGTTGTCGGTATGTAGGGTTTAGGGCCGTGTTGCAGCCGACAAGTGCATGCACACCGGCAAGTTCCTGCCTGAAAGGTGGCTGAGGGGAGGTGAGGGACGGGGTGTGTGGATGGTATGTGTAGGTGTGCGGAGGTGTACATTGTTGCATGCATACCTGCTCCACATGGGGCACGTATGCCATGCCACATGGAGCCCAATAGGAGCCCAATAGGAGCCAATAGGAGCCCAATAGGAGCTCCAGGCCTGCTCCATGTGGCATGGCTCAGGCCTGCTCCATATGCCATGGCTCCCCACAAACCCTAACACCCAACCCACGGTGTGGCTATGTTTTGTCTGTACCATTTGCCTCGAGGTGTCCATTACTTGTGGGGTTGCTGACAGGGGCGAGGATTACAGCGGGCCACCCTGCGTGGCAACGCAGCCAGGGGGGGATCACATTGAAACGGTTGCCCAGAAATTTTGATATTAAAATATGCATTCAGGTTTTATTTAATGCAGCAATGAGGTGTCAATTCACAGAGGTGGCAGGAGGTCGTTTCATTTCATGGCAATAGGTGTGGTTTTCACCCTATGCACTCCCCATGTGGTTGTTGGCGGCGGCGAGGTTTACAGCGGGCCACTCTGCGTGGCAACGCAGCCAGCCGGAAATTACATTGAAACGATTGCCTAGAAAATATGCATTAAGGTTTTAATGCAGCACTGAGGGATCAATTTTCAGAAAGGGCAGGAGATCCTTTATGCAATGGCAATAAGTGTGGTTTCCCATCCTTTCACTCTGTGCGCTCCCCGTGTGTTTGCAGGCGGTGGCGAGGGGGCCAGCGGCCCCACCCTGCGCGGCAATGCAGCCAGCCTGAAAAAGAGCTTTGCACCCTTCTCTGACGGTCCCAAGGACTGCCTTGGACAGGTGCGGGGATTACGGGCTGGGATTACGGGCTGGCCTTTAAATGTTATCACTGTTTTGGCAATTTGGGGGTAGCAGAGTTGGCCAGCTAATGGATTTGATGGAGTTGTTCCTGTGAAATCAAATGACGTAAATTTGCCAATGTTGTGGTAATTGTTAACTTTTTGGACTTGTCACGGTTTTGCCCCCTTTTCCTCAGCACCTTTCCGAGATTGAGGCAATGTTGTCGTGTTCAGGGTAGACATTTACCAGAAACTTGATAAAGAATAGTGACGAGAGTATACATTTTCCGCACACAAACTAAAGTTGCTCTACTTTGCTGTTAAATTAATCCTATTATACTATATTGTGCCTTCCCCGCAGCACCTTGCACTGATGGAGGCGCGCACCGTGCTGGCTGTGCTGCTGTCAAGGTTCAGGGTGAGCGTGGACGAAGCCAAGATGGGGGGGTGGGAGGAGGTGGTGGCGTCAGAGGCGTACCGCCTCACGCTGCACCCCGGCAAGGGCCTGCACCTATACTTCACGCCAAGGGGGCAGTAGTGTGGTACAGGGGGGTTGGAGGGGAGGGGGAGGGCAAAATATGGGGAGGTAAATGAGTACGTTTTGCCACGAGGATCAAACATATTGCAGTGTGAAATTTGGGGAGCAGGTTGTGGTCTCAGAGGCGTACCGCCTCACGCTGCAAAGGCCTGCACCTATACTTCACGCCAAGGGGGCAGTAGTGTGGTACAAAGTCATATAGACTACGGGGAGGTTAACGAGTAAAGCATGACTTTTTGTGTGGTTTTTAGTTTAGTTATGGCCATGTGGTGGCATCGGAGGGGTACCACCGCATGCTGCACCCCGGCATTGCCAAGGGGCTGCACCTGCACTCCACCAAAACGTGGCAGTGGGTTGGAGATGGAATTGGGGAGACAACGGCCGTGGTGTTCTAAGGAATCTCGGTTTATTATGGTCATTCTGTACAACGATGTTTCCCTTTTGTTGCATGAAAAGGCCTACTGGCACACCTCATCGGGATTGAGGATTGCAGCGCTAATAACCCCTCAGCTTTTCAAAAGTGGCCCTACTAGCCTAGGGCCCTACTTATTAAATTTTAAAGTCGCAAGTACTCATTGAGAAGTACGTGTTTTTCACGCCGTGGGGAGATCATTCAATGATTGTAATGTACCAACGCAGTGAAGCATGTTACGTATCATACTGCCAACACCTGCCAGGTTCAACCAACTTGGTTGTTTCTTTGTCAAATCTGCTCTCCTGATTAGAAGAATTCGAGCAGATGAACAGCAAGAACGGGTTACCTTACAGTTTTTGGGTTGGCAAATGCGCAACAGCACTGTGCAGTTAGCACATGCATGGGACGAAGACATATGTGTGGCACTGCGCAGCGTTGCTTCGAGCAAGTTGATCGCTCGTTACTCAGTGTTGAACACATACTCTTGTAAAATTGTATTGGAAAATCTTCAGAAAGGGAATGATGTTGCCAAATAAGCAGACATGTACAAACTTATAGCCAATGAGAAAATCTGAGAACGTTATGCATGATGTTCCCAAGTTGGATATACCATGGATTTGTTCCAAACACCAAAATCAAATATCTTTTGTTCCAACAACTACTAACAACAATAAATTGGCTTTTAAAGCCAATAAGAGCACTGATTGGGATTATATTCATTTCTGCACATGCATGATTATATCGAGGCAATCGAGGGTACGGGCCATGGCTCACATGCCACAATGCTTCTTCGCAACACGCTGCTATCGGGGTACTCAATCAACATCTCCTTGTATGCCTCAAAATCTGTTTCATTTGACCAATGCTCTACATAGCCTGGGAACTCATAGCAATAGCCTATCACCACATGCTTGCAGCCCTTGGACGCTAGGTTGGTCCCAAACACCTGCATATCCTCACTCCCCGGCACACTAATGATGTGCAAATGCAGGCCCGGCCCTGCGCAACCCGGCATGTGCATCAGCTGTAGCTGCGGGGCCATCATGCTCAACATTTCGCTGAAGGTGCTGCGTGCGATGGCGAGGTGTACGCATCCTAGCAGCGTCCCCTCATCTTCTTTCATAGACCCATGTGTCCAGCGAACCAAGCCAGGCTGCCACGCTTGCAGGGCACCCACTGCCGGGTTGTTCTTGTCCTCAGCTAGTAGTAGTACTTGGCTGTAGTTCCCATTCATGATGATATGCTTGTAGAATGCCAACGGCGGCTGAACATACCCCGACGCGCCCATTCCAACCTTGATTGTATCCCCCCCCCTGACATGCACCACCAACACTGAAGCGCCTTGGATGAGTGGCGCCACAGGCCAATATGGGAGGATGTGGTCGAGCAACACACGTCGCCGAGCAAAGGGCGTGAGCTCGTGTGCCCCACACAGTGCACAATGCTCCTCGTAGTAAAACAACTGCTCGATCACTATGGCACGGCATGGAGTGACCTTGCTGTTCCGCTGGAAATCCCATTCTGTTTTGTTGAGGTGCACGGTGGCTGCAAACGAGTCGCCCAGGGTCAGGCGGGAGGATGTCACTTGCGCGGCGTGGACTGCACAGCTCAGCTGCTTCAGGTTATTCCCCAGCCTGCCAAAGCCGTGTGGCAGGTTGAACGTGAAGCCGCTGTTGCAAACCTGCGGCCGCCAACAGGGACACAAGGATCTGAATAAAAAAGTCATTTATACAAAATCATGAAATTAAATATTTGTAATTTAGTAATCCAGTAAGTCAGTATTTGTTATACTACACATACATATAAGGCGTTTGTTGAGGAAGAGGCAGAATGAGAGAGGGGCATGTGCACCCAATCATTTGGCTAATTAGCAATTCACTCGCGAGCGCGCCTTTGCGATTATCTCACATAGGCGAAAACAGATGATCGGTTATTTCCTATCTCTTATAATAGGCGATAACAAATTATCGGTTATTTCCGGATAACCTTTGGTTATCCACACAGCGTCATTCGCTGGGCTTGCGTTAGATACGTAATAGTAGTTACGGCTATGCCCAAGCACCGCCATGCCTGTAGGCATGGCATGCACTGCAGTGGCCATTTCCCATTACCATATGTGTACCATATATATGTGGTGGATCACATTTTTTTTTTTACAGTATTACGTTGGCGTTGTTTAGATCAGTGACAGGGTTCTCACCCATGCTTTGTAGATGATGGTACACATGGCCAATTCGACTGTGATTTGCAGGGTGTAGGGTGTGTAGGCTGCAACACACCTTGACCTCCGTGTCGCTCCGGGCCGTGGCATTCTCGTGCTCCTGCTCCTCACCACGCGTCAACCGCTGCCAAGTCACCCGGCGACCATACGCGGTCGCATTCTTGGCGAGGCGTGCCTCCACGTAGTTGACGCTCACCAAACACGCCGACACAGTATGTACATGTGTGTGGATTGCTTCGCCGGGGCCTTGCAAGGGGCCTGGCAACACCAATTGGGGTGTATCTAGTAGGATCCTAGACCTGCCGTGGAGGGTAATTGGGTCCGAAATGGGGCCGTCAGCTAAGAGCCTCCTGTTGGGGCCAGGATGATGTGCAGGCGCCGCGTGCTCAGTCCTGTCACATGCAAGGGGGGGGCTTCATAACGTGCATAGGGAACAAAATGAACAAAATGACTCAATATGTATGCAGCCTGTCTTTCAGCATGCGTGTTAATAAGGAAAAACGATTTAGCGAAGAGGAAGGCAGTGCTCTTCTGTCCACTGTGCACCGCTACTGTATGCATAGGGAACAAGGGGTGTCACACATCGGTACACATGTTATAATATGTTGACGTGAGTTTCATACAGAAAATGCAAGACCCAACACTCCAACACGCCCGTTGTGCTGCTGTTGAAAACATGTATGAATAAGTATATATGCAGCCTGTCCTTGAATAGGCGCATTGGCCATGTCTCGAGTTGCACTGACCACCGCGGCATAAAATTGTTGGGCTGAGATGATTGAATTCCCGTGTACACAAGTGCAATAAATTGTAGACTGGGGGATAGTACTGACACACTGTACACACTGCGCCATTTTGCGGGGGCGGAAGAAACATGCAATTTGAGCCCTTTCTGGAGCTCAGGCACTCTCTGTCTGATTAAAGGTGGGCATGGACCATACAAGTCAAACAAAAACGTCGTTGTTTTTTGGGGTCACCAAATTAGTGTCAGCTACCGGCCTGGGCCTAGGGCTAGGGCAGGCCTGGGCTAGGGCTAGGGCAGGCCTGGGGCTAGGGCCAGGGCAGGCCTGGCTCGATAGCTCCTTGGTGACACAATGACAAGGCCAGCTGCTAAGGTCATGCCTGAAAAGACCTAAAAACCACTTTTATAAGTAGGTTTACGGTGACATGGTATGCAAGTGATGACTGAATCTTTATATGTCAGCAAAATACAGAGCCAAGGTCAGTGGTACCAAGCAGTGGTCATGGTATCAATCAAGGCTGAGCTACACGTTGACCTTGTTATAAAGACCGTTGCGGACGTATACGAAGTCGTATATATATGCAGCTGCAGCGCCGTACAGAGCAGAGTACTCGAGCGCATGCATATGCGAGCACATCATGATATCGTATGCATGCCGTGCAATGCCTGTGCACTCTGACAGCCCAAAGTGTTATTGGAGTGTATGCGGAGCCTGCTATTCTCTAGTATATTGCGATGCAGTAGTCGTTGTAAAATTATCCTCACCTGGTGCCATATTCGGTTGCAAGTGGCTGAACCTGTGGCGACTTCCCGCGCCCCACACGCGTGACGTCACCACACCCCTCCAACTCTTTATCTTCATCACGCGACAAAAGCTCCGCAGAGCGCACACCGTTTGCAAGCACGGTGGTGGCCAAGCACGCCAACAGCCATGTCGTGCGCACACGCATGCAACTTGGCTGGCGAATCTGGGTGCTGTGTATTACGTATGAACGGAATATGCTACTTTGTTAATATCACCGACAGGACAAGTACACTGGTTGCAAGTTGTGGATGAGGTTTTTCTGGAAGCCAAAGGTGTAATCACGCCGGCGAAAGACACTCTGGAGGAGCAAAGGTACTCGTAATCAATACGGCAAGTGTTGGTCCATGGATCCAGGTACACTTGTTTGGTCTGCATGCAAATCACGGACGCACAGGTCAACCCACAGCATCATATGAACACAGAATGAGCATGCTTTAGCCTTATTGCTAAGATTATTGCCCACACTCCGCCCCTACTAGGTCCAGTGCTGTTTTTACATTTCCACGTTTCCCTCAGGGTTCACAAATTCTCGTTTCAGTGGGGACGAAACCTGCCCCTAGTGGGGCCTCATTCTCCATTCGGGGATGCACGTGGGGGCAATCTGGGGTTTTGTGTTTATTTTCGGGCATCTTCACCGGTGAAGATACACTAGCTGCTGACAAACAGGGACTCACTAGTGGGATCCCAAACACAACAACATATGTACAAGCACGTGCAAGGCCTAGTACTCCCCTCTTGGCTCAGCAGAAGCCAGTCGTGTCAATTAAGCCTCGAGTCTGGCAGCGTTATAGTTATCACGACAAGTGTAACATCTGATATCCCATGTGAGTCAGAAAGCCACATGGGATGCTGCATACGCGTATGCTGAGTCAGATGTCGGCCCACAAAATTGCCTGATTTGCCACCGTGGGGCAAGACTAGCCAGTCAAGTGGTTGATCAACCACTGGAAAACATAGCTAAGTTTTATGCTCACTAGTAATTAATTTATGATGCCTCACAGCGCAGTTAGATCACCTGCCGCCTCCGCTACCTCCGCCCCCCGGTGACCACCGGCCAATACATAAATGCACAGCAAATATTCATGTTCAACTAAGTCTGTCTGAAATGAAAAGTGTTGCACACCCTATGGCCGCACACATCCTTATCACTCTACAAAATAACCACAATCGCACAGTCTATTAATACAAAATAATATCCCCGCTCTGCCGCACGCCCTCCCCGGGAATGGGGCCCAGCACCCCCTTGCATGCCCTCCCGGGGGCCACCGTCACCCCCCATTTCCCTCTCCGTTCCACCCTCCACCTCCCACCCCTTGTCTCAGTAGGCAGCACGGCAAACGCAAATGCCAATGCTGCACACCGTATGAATACAGGAATACAGGAATTATGTCCATCATCCCCCCCCCTCCCCCACACCTTCAATGGACACCCCCCGGCTCCCCTCCCTCGTCAAGCTCCCCCCCTGCTCCGCTCCCCGTCCCATCCTCCAGCTCCCTCCCCTTGGTCTCTGTGGGCAGCAGGGCGCACGCCAATGCCGCCGCTGCGCACACCCCCGCAAGCACCCCCTGGGCCGCGATAATGTGCCCCCCTCGCACCAGGCCCACCGCCACAAAGGGTGCAATTAGGCCCCCCACACGGGACCAGGAGGCGCACATCCCGACGGCAAATGCGCGCACACTGGTGGGGTACAGCTGCAAAAACGGGGATCGATGATCAGGCCCCTATGGCAGGTAATCAGGCCTCCAACACCATCAAGACCCTGTGGCATATAAGCTTATACACACAGGATCTGAAGGCACACATGCCGGCCATTTTGCAAGACAGTCTGCTATCCCGCTGTACCAGAGGTGTAAATCCATAATCTAACCTCTCCTGGTTTATACATTTACACCCCTGGCTGAACTGCTGGAACGCATGTAAATGACTGGCTAATATCTGGGGTGTAAATCATCAACCTACCTCGGGGGTGTAGATCCACAGCACATTGAAGGTGCCCAGACTGAGTCCCCTTGCGCAGAACATTAGGCCCGTGGTCACCCCAAGGGGGATATCCAGCATCAAGGGGAACAGGCAGGCCACGCTGAGCAAGAAACCCCACACGAGGGTGGCTCGCCGCCCAATCACGTCCACCTGCGGGAACAAACCATGTAAACATACAAGGATGCGATGGGCCCACATCACATATCAGCAGGATCTGGCAGGCTACACAGACCGGAAAGCAAACAAGGGTGGCTACAATGCCGATGAGGTGGACCGGCGAGATTAATACATTAAATTAATACCAATCAAACTAATAAGGAAAACAAAACAGTGTATGCCCAGCATCCCATGTGCCTGTAAGTGCCAACAAATGCTGTAGCTAGACATGTGCCAGGCATCAGCTGAAAGAGGCAGGAAGGGTGGCCTGATGCAATTCCTACAGGAGCAGTTCTCACCACCCCCTGACCAAAAGGCTTTATGTATTTCCTAAACCAGGGTTTTTCCTTCTCACCGCCACCGCCGAAATTGCCAGACCCGGCACCTCCGCCAGCGATGTCACCAACATGCTGGCATAATCCCCGGGGCTGAATGCTGGCTTGCCCTGGGGATTGCAGCCTGGGCCCCGGCTGGATTGCACCTGCAAGGACAGGGTTTCAAATATTTGCTGTTGTAGGTTTTAAACTCTAAGTGTGCAAGGCAGGGTAGTTCTTACCCTGCCGCCCAAACCCTGAACCCTAAACATTAAACCCAATAATCAAACCCTAAACCACACTGTTGCACTGAGCAGCACTAGCCCGTAGTTGTACAGCGCAGCCGCCACCCTCATCACAAACCCTGCACCCTTAACCCTATACACCAAACCTAAACCCTAAGCCAGCGCACCGTTGCAATCAGCAGCACTAGCCCGTAGTAGTACAGCGCAGCCGCTACCCACACCCCAAACCCTAAACCCTAGATACCAAACCCTAAACCCTACAGCGCAAGCTCACCGTTGCAATGAGTAGCACCAATCCATAGTAGTACAGCGCAGCCGCCACCCACACCCCCTGGAGCAGCAGGGATGTCGTGCGCAGGGGGGGCGAGAATAAGGCCCCCAGGGAGGACAGCATGGGGGCGAAAGGGGAGGTCACCCGGGCGACCCATGTGGGTCCCGGGGGGCCATCCTCAACCAGGAAATGGGCTGCAGGGGGGGGGGGATTTCTAACTGAATCTGTCTGTTCACATCAGACAGGGGAGGGGTGGAAGGAAATAGGACAGGGGAGGGGTGGAATGGCATTGCACCGTTGCGCTTCAAAATGCGGGAAAGGCAGTATGGCAAGGCAGAATGTGACATGCGGGAAAGCACTGCAGCAAGGCGTTCAAAAGCATGTCAAACAGCTTGCAGCCCCCTCCAACCCTAACCCTAAACCCTACACCCTAAATAACCCCATTCCTTCCCTCCCCCCCCTTGTCATCCCACCTACCTTGTTGCTCCCCCTTTGCCACCTCCGCTCCCCCTTGTCCCCCTTCCACCCCCCGCCCCCCCGCGTGTGGGTCGTAGTGCGGCATCTCAACCCCATTCACCCTCGCCACCCTCCGCAGCACCTTCTTTGTGCTTTCATACTCCCCCTTGGCAGCCAGGTAGAAGGGGGTCTCGGGGACCCAGGGGGAGGCGCACAGCAGGAGGACTGCAGGGGAGGAAATATAGGAGTTGGATGAAAAGCGGGATGAAACAGGGGAGGAAAGAGAACAGATCGCCATGGCCCTGACAGGTTTGCCAGGGGAGGAAAGCAGGGGGGTCATCCACGCCACTGCAGACCTTGGTGTCACTCAGCTTGCAACCAAGACCATCCAGAGCCCCGACAGGTGGGAGGTGCACAGCGACTGTCTGTTCAGTGATAGCTCTATTAGGGTGGGAGCCAGGTTGGGGGTCATTCTGTGCAAACCGTTGAAACTGGTGAAGAGCAAACCAGCACTTGCGAGAATTTTTCCAAAGGAACAATGACCTCAATATCCCCTGATTGATTAAAGCAGGTAAAAAACTGGATTTCAAATCCAAAGCACATACTGATATGGAAAAGAGTTTCCCCCCACGGGTAAAAAAGCCATTCCCACACACACCGCACCCAGGGGACCCGTCGACACCGCCAGCAGCCCCCTCCACCCCCACCGGGGCAGCACCAGCCACGCCAGCCCGGCCTCCAGCAGGGTCCCCACCGTCCAGAAACCCTCGACTAGGGTAAGGTAGGTGCCCCGGTGGGTGGTGGGTGAGAATTCGCAGAACATGGTGAGGGCCACGTGCACACCCCCCAGCCCCACACCCACCAGGCCCCGAAACACAAGCAGCGCCTGCGTGGGGAAAAATGGCGGTCAGACGTTTGGTACAAACCATGGGTAGGGTTTTGTCAATGATGGTGTTAGGGATATGGAAGAGGGTTCACAGGAACCATGGAGGCCACGTGCACCAGCATACACCCCAGCCCCACACCCACCAGCCCCCAAAGCACAAAGAGCGCCCGCAGGTATGTGTGGAGAAGGAAGGACATTAGTTTTATTTTTTGGTTAATCACACTTGAACTTTTCAGGGTTTAGGGTTGGGGTTTAGGGGACCTCCTGCACAGTTGCAACCCAGTGCACTCAGCTCCTACTGACCACACCACGCCTCACTCTTCGCCCTCTGCCGTCGCCTAGCACAGATCAAATCAAACAAACATTCGTCCTGACCTCCATCTGGGAGGAATCAAACCCCCGACCCCTGCACCTCTGCCCACACCTCTCCACCCACCTGGTAGTTTGGCGCTAGTGCGCTTAGCCCCCCGCTGAGCAGTATGCACCCCACAACCCCCACAACCCCCGCCCTCCGCCCCCATGCGTCGCTCACCAGCCCCCACACGCACGCACCCCCCATCATGCCCAGAAACACCGCACTGGAAATGAGGCTTTCCTGAGAAGGGGGGTGGTGTTATTGTAACAATTATCATAAGTTAGGTGGTTAGCATTTAGGTATCTTAAGTGATCATATGTAATCACTTTCAGAGCATGCCCAGGAGCACCACGCTGGAAAGGAGGCTCACTTACAGAGGGAGCGTGGTGGGGATATATTGCAGATGTAAGGGGATGAAGGTGTCAATAACAACTCGTATGCCCAACCATCACAACTGTTTGCATGTCATCACTCCAAGTTTTTACCTGCCTTGGCGTCAGGCCCCGCTGGACGCTCAGAACGACAGTAGCAAAACCTCCAACCCTAACCCATCACATGCAATCAAAATTGCGTCTGATCACATGTAATCACTGGATGATCATGTGTGATTACCTGCCTTGGCGCCAGCCCCCACTTGGCATCGCGCATACACGCTCAGAAACAACACCTTGAACTCTCCTTAGACCCATCACGTGCAATCTTAACTACGCCTGATCACTCTGTCTGATCACATGTAATCACTGTGTGATGATGTGTGATTACCTGCCTTGGCGTCAGGCCCCACTGGCACCGCGCCGACACGCTGAGGAATGACAGCAGCATGACCTCCATGGCATCAGCCAGCCAGCACAGCCCCGTGTAGCAGAGGAGCCGCACCTGGAACCCTCCAAACCCTACACAAGGGTGTGAGAAAGCTATTAGGATTCCTAGCGGGTTGCATCAGCCAGCCATCACAGCCCGATGGTGCACAGCAGGCACATTTAGAACACTCCAAACCCTACACAAGGGTGCACATGGTCACGCAAGGATAATTTACACAGCCCTAGTGGAGCGCTCAGGTGGACAAGGAAGCATGTTACATCAGCAAGAAAGAGCAATGATCAGTACCAGCTGTGCAAGTTGTTATGCAAAGTACACCCCAACTTCCACCTTTTCACCAAGTACATATAGTCTTGTCAAAAATAGTCATTACAGCATTGGTGGTACCCACGGTGTGCATCATGCTCAAGACCCCCCGCCCCCCCCCCACCCACACCCACACCCACACCCCTCCTCAGTACCCACCGATCGTATCTAAGACCTGTGCCACTGTGGTGCAGGGGGGCTGGCGGTGTGGGTGGTGGGAAGGAGGGGAGGAATCGCAGCCATGGTGTAGCAGGGCAGCCTGTGGGCCAGTGGTGGGTGGTGGGTCGTGGTAGACGGAGGTACCACATGCATTGCGGTGGGTGTGGTTGAATACAGGTGCGCAGAAAATGGAGAAGGATGTGCGGCAATTCAGACGTACCCGCTCTTCCCCAGGGGAGGGTAGCATGGAGGGAGAAGAGGGGCGGATCAGCTCCACACCGTGGGGCCCTGCGGGAGGAAGGGAGAACCCTAAACAAGGGTTGTCCGCCAGCAGCTTGCACACATAATTTGCGCAGCTGGTCAGGGGTGCGTGCAACGTGGGTTTTGAACTCTCCAGGACATACCAACGCACATGCATATCCTGCCATAAACACACATAGCCTAGCCGCAGTGGCTTTTGGGCTCTCCAGGATACACAACGTACAAGAATACCCTGCCATAAACACACATGTGTGCATAGCCTACCCGCACGAGCCTAAGGAAACAGCAGCTGTGCAAGTGGGTTTAGGGTTTAGGGTATAAAGACGGCACAACTGACGCACTGCTGCATTGTATGCTCAAGAAAGATCGCACTTGTGCATCGTGCACACCGAAACCCGAGGTAACGGGGCTGGGTTCCGCGGCTGGGGACTTGCATGCACGCATGTTGCGCATATGCATGCATTGCTACCATGTGACAAATGCATGCACTGCTTTCAAGCCCTGTCAGGCGCACTACCGCAACGGAGAACAAACCACAGAGGGATCATGTAAACGCATGTACTCACCTTCCATACGCTACGAAGCCACCACACGCGTTGTGGGACACGCGGTCTCCGTGCCCTGACAGGCACTAGCTGTGCCCCATCAGTTTGACGGGTCCGTTTTTTCAGTGCGATTTGATCAACCCTCGAGGAATTCAAGAAGAATAGTAGGCTAAACACGGCGCTTTACGACAGCCAGACGGCTTGTGGCGTCACAGCACCCAACAACTTGTCAGGTGGCCTCGTTTTCCAACAACAGGAAAACAGACATGCTGGGTACCTTGTGAAAGCTCACAGCAGGTCAGCAACAACTGTTTACGTCATAACAAGAGAGGCAAACACGGGACAGGACAAGACAGGACCTAGCCAAGGGCACTATTTTGTGACACAGACATAAGCAATGACCTGTGCAACAGACAAGTGCAAGCTTAAGCACCAAGGGCACCCTTTTGTGAGCCTATCACAGACAAAAGCAATGACCTGTGCAACAGATAAGTGCAAGCTTAAGGACCAAGGCCCAGGTGGGAGTATAGGTATTGGAATATACGGGTTGTGCCCTCTATCGTTGCCTTTGTGCAACTGCTGCAAGTCTGCCTATAGCCATGAAAGGTAGGTTAACAATTGTGGCCGGCCAGGGGATACAGAAAAGGGTTTTGCCTTGGCCCTAACCTTCAAGGGTAGGCAATCGGATGTGGCCTCCCTGAACCCTTCAAGGGTGCTGAGCAGGGTCTCCCTTAACCCTGGGTCTGGGCTTTGCACATATGTGTCAGGAGATAATGCTGTCTTACAGCCAGTCGCGTTCTTCCAAACACCCAGTAGAGTCCATGTAATTTTGCAAACTGCCGTGGTATAAGAGATTTAAATGTGCAGGACTGTGGCTGCCAAAAAAAATGACCGGTCCACCAGGTGACCTGTCTCTGAAACTGTTGGTTCTCTCTAACGCAGTGCTGAGAGAACCTAGGTTCTCTGTGCGCCAGCAGGCACTGGAGGCCTGGTCGCACTGCTGGTGCGCTGGCAAATTTTATGCACTTGCTCAGCTTTTACACTTCACTTTTGCATTGATTGTTGATTGTTGGTTGGCTCGGCAGCTTAGCTCTGCCTCGCCAAAGTTTTGTTGTACTTTTGCAATGTAACTCATCGCGATGCCTGGCAATGCCTAGTTACAGTGCACAGCCTAAGGGGCTGCCACCTCATGAGAACCATCTGTGACGCAGCAAAAGGGGAGGCGCCTGCGCTGTCCATTTATAACCAAATTAACATCCGTTGTATTTGCTACAGGATTACTTTAATATATCACCGTGATACACTGAATTCACTTGAAGTTCGTCCTAAACCCAAGCCACGTGCACCCACATTGCAATTTACATGGGCCAGGCCAGGAGATTTGATGCCATCGCTAAATCAATTAATCAACACCAACAAGTAGATCGCAAATTACGTGGTTGGTCCAACTTACATCAACAAGTAGTCTACTTTTTTGTACACGCGGTCAGTCAAAGTATCATAATTTGGAATGATTCGAGCTCACAGTGACTGGTATAATTAAAGTTTGTTGCTGAGCCTCATCATGATAGCCTATGGGCCACAAATCAACACAACACACCCTGAGGGGCTGGTCATGCATTTCAGTCACTGGCAAATTCTGAATCTGACAGAAGCTGTGGTACAACATTGACCGCTTCACCATTACCCTAAAATGGGGTAACGCTCAGGCTGTGTGCATCTCATACTAGAGGCTGGCAGGTTGGAACAGAATTGGAGCAACAGCCACCGGGTTGTGGTGGCACTTTTACCCCTTGGCAAAACATGCCAATAAGTTAGGAAACCAAAACAGAAACGGGACCAGCAAACTGAAGAAAGAAAATCAGCACATCTGCGGTGGGTGATTGGCCAGCCTACCCCCTAAAATGGGATATATCATTTGCAAAACAACGGGGATGGTGGAACCCCTGCCTCGCTCCTGCAGAAAAAACAGCTAGCTGCGCACAAAAAGCAACGTTTGCAACAACATCCTAGCCCTGCACGAACCAAGGCGCCGATGAGCAGAGTGGTAGACTACCTGTATATCACCCCTACACCACAACCTTTGTGGCCCTTCAGGAGGGATGCTAGAAGAGTGCACAAAAACTCCAAGGGTTTAGGGTTTTATACTACATTAGTGCCCCTGGAATACCCTGGCCAATGCCTGAAACCCTATGACAAGCTACCCCCCACTGAGCCACTGGGTGGGCATGGTAAAAAAGACAACAGCTTTCACCGCTGCTGGGAAAACCTAGAAAACCCTGGCTAGCTAAGGGGCCCCAAACCAGGGGGGCCAACATCACAAGGCAACGAGGGGGCAAAAACCAGAGGGGCCGAATTCACATGCGGCTGGTGCCACACACCCAATAGACAGGCATTTATTGTCAGCACAGCCGCCACGACACATTATTGTTGGCCAAAGGAGAATGTGAACTAGAGTATCAAGGGATACTGTCAGCAGTATCGAACCCCTCCTCACGAGAGAAACCCTAAACCCTGAACCCCTACTCAAGAGGAATAAACACCGAAACTGGAAAACAACTTAGCCGCAAAAGCCCCAAGGGCACACAGCCGCTGGTCTAACTGAGTAAAAGTGGCAAATTTTGGAAAAAATTAGGTTGTTTTCGTATGAACAAAAGCTCGACACAGAAGACTGCAACCAACCAGCGTCGCAGGACGCTGTTTACCAGTGCCTAATCCCACCTCGGTGTGCCAAAAAACTACCGAGAGAAACGAACACAGTGCTCAAAACTGCCGGTGGATGGGCCGATTCCCCTCAGTCAATACACACACCGCTCTTGCACATCTCATCAAAATTTGCGACTGACCACCTCTATATTTGAGCTGCGTCCGACTCTTTCAATCTACCCAATACCATTTTAATCGCCTCTCCAATTATCACCAACTCGCTGGCGAGAGCCAAGCTGCTCAAAAACTCAATAACTAACTGCCTCCAAATCTCATCAAATCTCTTCAAAACTGATTCAAAATCATACAGAGCAGCTGGTTACCCACTCCTTGGTTCCCACGCCCTCCACTCATAGCAGAGCCACCAGGTCCCACCCCTCCTCTCCACCATCTCCACCCCCCACCACACTCCCCGCGACCTCCCCTGCCTGGCTCCCCTCGCTCCTTCTCTCCTGCAAGGTGGGTAACAACCCTAGCTCAAGGGAGGAAGCCCTTTCCAGCTGCTGGGGAGTAAATTCGCACTCCATGCTGCGCCGCATTTGCACAAATGGGGAGGCCTGGGACATGGATTTAGCCCTGCGCCGCGTGCCAGCTGGCGAGCTGTGGGCGGAGGCGGGGGAGGAGGAGAGGGTGGAGGTGGGGGTGCAGGAGTGCAAAGGGGGGAGGGAGGCCTGGCGCGCGGGGATGGGACGGGGGGGGATAGGGACCGCCGCCGCGGGGACGGGGGGCGAAATGACCTCCATTGGGGATGGAACATCCCCATCCGGGGACGCATACGTGGGCGCGGTTGGGCCCGAAGGCAAACGCCGCATCAGCGCGACCGCCGCCGCAGCAGCCACCATCCCCTCCCCGCCCGGGGCGGTGGGTGGTGGTGGTGGTGGCGGTGGCGGCGGGGCCTCGCCCCCTGCTGCGGCCAGCATGGCGTTGAGAAGAGCGGGTGGCTGGTGGCTGTCGTTACTGCCATTGCCGTTTCCGATTATCATGGTGTTGATGGGTGGGAGCTGGTGTCGGGCCACATCCATGGACATGGCGCGGCGCCGGTAGGGGCGGGTGGCGTCCTGCGTGCTACTCCGCAGCTCCTGGAAGTGGTGTCTGAGTGTCTGGAGGAGCTGCTCGATGCAGGGCCTGTTGGGGGGTGGGGGTGGTTGCGTGAGTGGGCAGTGGGGGGTGGGGAGTGGTGAAGGCGGGGGTGGATGGGGGTTGCAGGGCCGCATCTAACTCAGTACGAGGGCCTGATTCCACACCCTGAACAACACACCCTGGCCAAGCGCATTACCCTAAACCCCTCACCCTGCGGTAGCATAACACCCTGAAACCACACATCCAAGCCTCACCTCTCCTCCGGCACATCGCTCCAGCATGATGTCATCAGCTTCATGTAGCAAGGGGGGCAGTGGGAGGGCACAGGGGGCCGTTTACCCTCGCTTAGGGCAAGGTACACCTGCCCCGTACTGCACCCCTTGTAGGCCACCTCGCCAGCCACCAACTCCCACACTGCACAAGGGAGAAGGTGTGTGAGCAAAGGAGAGGATACTGATGTATGCGCAAGGGGAGGAAACTTTGGGGCAGAGGGGCGTGGGAGTGAGATGGGGATGTGAACAAGTGGCAAGACCCTAGCAAAGGGTATACCGTTCAGGGTTTCTAAAAGGTAGAGCACTCACGAATAGTCCACCCGCAGCTTGGGAGGCATGTGACTCATGGTCCCCAACCGTGCTGGATAATTAGGGTTCAGGGTTTCACAAAACCACCGTATGCAGGGGTTTTGGGTGCTGGCAAGGTTTTGGGTCCTGGCCAGGGATCGGGGTTTTAAAAAGGTATAGCACTCACTTATCATCCCCATGGCGTACACGTCAGCAGCGCGCGACAGCTGTCCATCCACCAGCAGCTCTGGAGGCATGTGGCTCATGGTCCCCACAGTGCCTGTGCGCAGCGCGTGCTCGCCCTCGCCCAGTTGCCTAGACAGGCCGAAATCGCCAACCTGGGAAAGACAATGAAGGGTTTAGGGTCTTGGGGGGTTGAATGTGAGGGGTGGGTGGCGGTGGTGTGTGCGGTGGGCTTAGGGAGGGGGGGCTGAGGCATGTGGCTCATGGTATGGTTCTGCCTGTGCTTGTGCGCAGCGCATGCTCGCCTACCTGGAATGGGCAGGGGAAATGAGGGTGTGGGGTGCTGGAATGGGATGGTGATGGTGGTGGTGTTGTGGTGCAGAGGTGTTGTGGTGGGCAAGATTTTGAGCGGGAATGCAGGCTCCTTAAGCTTCAACAGTAAAGTCTTTGCTCACCTTGCAGACGTAGCCTCTAGGGTTCCCTAGGGTTGACTTGAGCATCACGTTTGCCGCCTTCAGGTCCCCGTGGATGACCCCCTCCGAATGCATGTACTCCAGTGCCTGGGCGATGTCGATCAGGCAGCGGTACACATTCAGCTGCAAGGGGAGGAAATAGGGCATTTAAGGTACTGCTATGGCGTAATAAGTGTGTTTTTGAAATCTCCTTTTACCCAGAAGAATTCATATGGTTTTTGCTATTGAATTTGAGGTCCCCGTGGATGACCCCCTCCGAGTACATGTACTCCAGTGCCTGGGCAATGTCGATCAGGCAGCGGTACACGTTCAACTGCAAGGGGAGGATGTGCGGGGATTGAGAGGATAGTGTTTTAGGTGGTTTTTATCTGTTTCTACAGGGGATTTGGGCTGCTGCTAGGGATCTCAGCATTTTCTAGGATTATATTTAGCATGAAGTGGCGCCACTAAGCCCCCCATGTATACCTCCCCAATGCATGTGGAGTGCATTACTCCAAAGCATTTAGAGTTGAGAGTTGGACCGCCACGCACCATATCCGGCAGGCCCGTCTCCATGACCCTGAACTGGCCCACTTCAATCGCACCCAGCAATGATTAGGGTTTTACAATTTGGGTTTAGGGTACACAAGCGCACCATATCCGGCAGGCCTGTCTCCATGACCCTGAACTGCCCCACTTCAATCGCATCCAGCAGCGTGCCCCTCTCGCAGTACTCCATCAGGATGCAGGTGCGCAGGCAGGAGGCCGAGGAGGGATTGAGCGAGGAAAACACCGAGGAAAACGCCGGGGAGGGGAAGGCATTCGCAGGAGTACTCGTCCCCTCCGCCCCCGAGCCCCCCCTTTTGCTCCCCGTTGCCGCCGCCCCCTCTTGGCCGGTCCCTGGGGGGCTTCCCTCGCCCCCGTCACTCTTCTGGTAAGGGTTTTGTGAGGGGTTTTGAGGGGTTTTGCAGGCGGCCACAAGCTGGCCGTTGCCAGTGGGTGCTACCACACTGACTCGGAATGTGGTGATGGTGTTGGGGTGGGAGAGTGAGCATGCCAGCATGCACTCCCGCTGCAGGCTGGGTGTCATTGCTGACGATGTGTGGTCCACGATCTTGAGGGCAACTAGTGCACCGCGCCACCGAGCTGTGGGGGCAACACAAAAAAGGATGAATATTTAGGGAGAAATGGTAAATTGCTGTAATGCTGCACCGGGCTGCGAAGCACAAATGATGGGTAAATGAGCGTGATTGGGTGGGGAGCCATGCCATGTGAAAGGGCGCTGGTGACAGTGGCATGCTCGTCCCTCACCATTCCCCTACACACCCCAACCCACCCACCCCTGCCCATGCATGGCAACCCAGCATGCCAACCCACACCCACCCCTGCCATTCCATGCTAACCCACACCCACCCCTGCCCATGCATGCCAACCCACACCCACCTCTGCCACTCCAAGGCAACCCCACAATAACGCCATGCGCCCCCATCCTCACCTTGCTAATGGGCTCAACCATCTCCGCTATCTCCCACACCATCCCACCCAACCCCCCACGCCCCGCCCTCCCGCCACCGCCACCGCCACCGCCACTGCATGACATCCACCCAGCAAACCGAAGTCCCCACAATCCCCACGCTCTTGCGCTCACCTTTGTACACGTGGCCAAATGAACCCTTGCTGATTGGCTCAACCACCTCCACCCCCTGCAGCCCCTCGCACCGCAGCCGCCCAATCCCTGTCGCCCCGGTGATCAACGTGACCTCATCGCTGCGCCGCGCACTCCCATGTGATGCATGGGAGCCATGCCCCGCGCCATGCGACCCATCGGCTGGCGCCATGGCGCTGTCATCAGGCGCGGGAACCCTAGGAACCCTAGGGGGGCTGGCTCGAAAGCTGCCGGTGGGACTGGCGTAGGCTGGGGGGGCGGCGGTGGGGTGGGGCGGGGGGTGGGTAGGGAGTGGCGGGTGTTCTTGGAGGAGGTGGGCGAGCCATCGGGTGAGGGGTGCTTTGGAGATGAGGAGGGCTAGTAGGGCGCCGAGGATGCAGGCGAGGAGGTGGGAGGGGTGGGTGGCGGGGGCGCCTGTGGGGGGTGGGTGGGTGTTGGGGGGTGCGGTCTGGGGGTCGGGGTGGGAGGGTATTGGTTTTTTCTTCACGGGAGCTGCAATGGTTTAGGGTTTTAGGGTTTAAGGCAACCTATTGCGCCCACCGAGTGTCTGAAACCTTGAGGCTGGACTGTGTGTAGTTGCAGCGAAATAGGTGTACCACCCAGCTGCCCTATAATACGTTTGGCGTCCACAACCAAGAAAAGATTTGTCGACAAAACCTAGCACAGGACCTTTGACTGTGCAATACCACCAAAGTGGGGGGTGGTAGCCATGCCAGGGTAGAAGTATAAAAGTGAGTGGCGCCCCACGTGCGAGGCTGCCTGCTGCCTCTTGCTTACTGTATTGCTGGAACGGTTGGAAATATCTTATTCACAAGCATGGAACCAGCATGGGTGGTTGGCGTGGCTGCACCCCCCAAGGTAAGTTCCCTGTCGGTGTCTTCTGCACTTTGAAACTGCAACAGCTAGACAGTGCTTGGGTGCAGCTACCCTAAATCCCTGCCAAGCATACCCTCCACCCCACACTGGCTTGTACTCTGTACATGTACACGGTGAACAGTGGACTTCCAACTTGAGCAGGCGTCAATAGCCACAAAGAACAGTCAGCCCTGCACACTGTGACGACAGATCCAACGAATAGATACACCCGGTCCGATATCTGCTGGATACCGCCCAGCTAGGACCAGACCACACGAGGCCAAACCGCACCAGTACAACAAGTCGATACAACGCGACACGAAGTGACAAGTATATGTTTGTTGCAACCAAGGCCGGTGTCTACAACCAGCACGAGAAAGCAGGGGGTTGCAACACGGGGTGCACAAGGAGGTTGTTTGCTGTGGTATTGGCACCGTGTGAATGGGCAGCGGGGGTGGAGATGGGACAGCAATGCCGAATGGCGTAACAGGGCGAGCCAGGCGTAACCACCACACTTTACGTATCACCCGACGCAATACACTAACTAATCACACCCCCAAGCTTGTCACTGAACTTGTGACAGCGTTTTCAAACGGTTCTTGCAGCATTCGCAGCGTGGGCCACCAACGCACAGTGGCAGTGTACCAATGAGCACCCACGGACGCTGCACCATCTGTTGGGCAGAATTTAAAAGCCCACCAGTCGGGATCTGCCCACCCAGCAAAAATACAAACGACACCGCTACCTTCGGGGCTGCGTGTAGCTGTGAACGGGGCTTTGCGCCCTCGATCGTCTGGAAAACGTGGCCCAGGTCGTACTGCAGTGCAGTAACTGCCCCGTGGAGTGTGCCCCACAATACGGGTGCCCCACAATCCATCGCCAATTCATCGACGTTTCGAGATCGCCAACACCCACGAAGGAGGGGGAAAAGCACTAGGACAACACCCAACCTCTGGACGGGGAGAAGGCGAGTTGCGCAACCCCATTCAGTGGTGGACTACACGAAAACCCGTGCCCTGTGGCCCTACGGACGGCATTGAGCCACCCAACCCGCATGCCACTTACCAAACCCAAACCACACCCCCATTGCAAAGCCGGCGGCCCTTACCTGTCGTACCATGTTCCAAGACAGGCGTTGCAAGTCCAGCGTGAGAACTCCCTTGAAGAACGCTACTGACCCAATTGAATACAGCGCCAACTACCCATGCAACGCCTGCCAGCTGCAGCGACGCAGAGACAAGCTGAAACACGCTCCAATGGGGCCGGCGGGCGTGCGTATGATTGCCCTGGCTGCTGGGGATGATGTCAGGCTCCTTGTCTCCCATTACGTCTCCCATCCAGCGCCACAACTCGAACCAGCTGCGGCATGGGTCCGGTTCGAATGTAGGCTGTGGGGGCGTCAGGATAAGGCGTGCTTTGGTACCGCAACACCCAAATGGAATGAGAACCACTGCGGATGCAAAACGACCAGAGTGGCGTTCGTCTGGTGTCGTGTATATGAGTCGTCAGACAAGCCGCTGAGGCAGGCAAAGTGGGCGTTGCAACTTGCGATTCATCTGGCAGCGGTTGATGTAATCTGTACCAGTGAGCACGAGATACAACGACGCTGGTACAGTGCACATGGTCAACAATCAGCATGTGATAGATCTTTCTGACCCCGTGAAGCCACGAGTGGGCGCGTTTCGCAGAAAAAGCGTCCGGCCATCACGTGTACCGTGGCATGACGATATCAAGCGGGCGTTTTGGGGACGGCCCGGCGGCCCCAAGCACGGCGGCCGGTGTTCCACCGGCGGCATTGATCACAGCTGATCGAATGGACAATCGATTCATAAATGCAAACTCATTGATCCAGTAATTACCTAATTATGATCAAATAGAGTGCCATGTGGCGAGGCCAGATACAAACACGGTACCGACGGTTAGCGATCCAGCTTTTAGCCGCCCCATGCACAACGTCACTTTGCAGCTGGGGTCAACAGCTTTGGGCCTCAACCTAGCCCGGGCAGACCACTTCCCAAACCGTACCAACAACAGCCCAGGAGTCGGGCCTTTCTTGTGAGTCTCTGAGTCAGTCTGAGAGAAAACAGAGCTGTTGGGTGCCAGCAGTGTCTACCCATTGCCCCAACTGGGCCAGTGGCATGAACCAATGCCAAGGCATAGACTAGGCGGCACAGCACCTTTGCACAGCCTGCTTGTAAAGGACAGTCAGGGATCGTAGGCATTGAGCAAAACCGTTTGTGCATCTCACAACAGCCCAGGGACCAAGGCCTGGCCTCCATTTTAACAGCAGGCGCCACGTGTACGCTGGTTGGTTGGTGGGACCTGCCAGTAATTGAGTGGTAGCTGTTTAGGGTTTAGGGTTTCTGCAGTGGCGGTGTCCATATGACCATCCCTGGCTTTGGGCTATGGGTCTGCGGGGCCTGCCCCTCCTCACCCTAGGCTAGGGTAACGGCAGGCTGCGCCCAAGAGTCTCGAGGGCTGGATGACGTTTGGAAAAAAATACCGTACTGGTCAATAAATATTCTACGGGTTTGATTACAACCTAGATTGCAACAATCAGACGACGGTGGTTATGGCCTAGGCGACTTGGTTGGCCCTCAGGACGCAGTCTAACTCCACCCTACGTAGGGTATACCCAAAACTAGTATATCTTAGCAGGTGCTGAGTAGCACTGCCGGTAGCAGTGGCAGTGCCCGTTGAGCACTATACGCTACCCAGGGCCACAACCAACCCCTTTCGGGGCTGTGAGGTGTGGGGCGCAAGCGGGGCTATGTCACCCTAGGCTAGGGTATTGGCAGGCTGCCTCCCCCTTCCTTCTCCCTCTTCCACACAATGACCACCCCATCGCAGTCCCCAGAGGCAAGCAGGCAGTCGTCAAAGCTCCATGCCACGTGGCACACAGGCGCGCAGTGGCCCTGTGGGAAAATGGAAACCCTACGTTAGAGTATTATGTAAAGAACCTTCAGCCCTAAGCTGTCATCAAAGCTTCATGCCACGCGGCACACAGGTGCGCAGTGGCCCTGCGAGGGGAAAAAGAAAACCCTATGTTAGGATTTTTTTGGTAAAAAACCCTAAATCTTGAACAGTCGTCACGTTCCAGGCCACAGGTGTGGCGCCCAATGGCTATTGTCACACCACCACCCACCACCCCACCACCCACCTCCAGCTGATTCACTGTCAGGGGTGCCCTGCGCGCCCTGCTGATGTCATACAGTGTCACAGTCAGGGCCCCTTCCTTGCGACCTGCTAGCCCTACCCCCACACAACCACATACACCCTGACACCCACCCCACCCACCCACCCACCACCCACCCCACCACCACACCCACCTGCAGCTGGTTCACCGCCAGGGGAGCCCTGCGCGCCCTGCTGATGTCATACAATGTCACGGTCCGGTCCTCGCCACCGGTGGCGACATACTCGGGGCCCTCGGGAGAGAGGGAGGGGCACAGGGCGGCACCGATTCGCCTCGCTGCCCTCCGCAGCTTGACACACTGGCGCAGCACCGGGCGGCCGGACTGTGGGGGACGGGGATGGGGGATATTTAAGCCAAGGTGGAACACCATAGTTTTTATTATTTTTTATCTGTTCCAGGCCAAGTTATGCAAATTCTTGCACTTGTGTAGGTCATTTTGGTTGTTTCTGAGGAGCACCGATTCGCCTGGCGGCCCTCAGCAGCATGACGCACTGGCGCTGCACCGGGGAGCCAGCCTCACAACAACCATCCTCCACTCCCCAAGTCTACCACCGCCACAAACACCACCATCAGCCACCATCCCCACCATCATACCACCATCACCACCACCACCGCTACCACCACCCACCGCGTTCAGTCGATACACCGCCACAGTGCTGTCCTCCCCAGCTGTCAGTAACGCAGGCCCCCTTGCAAAGGTGCAGTAGTCCACGTACTGCATGGATGCCAGCTGGCATGCAGCGCCAGGCGAAGGGGTGCGGTGCGCGGGTGTGAGGGTGTGGATGACATCATCCTTGATGTCGCATCGGTAGGTGTGGAGGGTGCCTGGGGGGATGGAACCATTAAGGGTTTAGCAATACCGGTTTAGGGTTTGGCGATATTGGCGAGGAACAACGCGGCTGGCAGCTAGACACTTCTAAACCATGGGTGTCTTTGACAGATTCCTTCCCGGGAAGCTCAGAATTACAACGGGTTACAAAGTTGGCCTCATAATAATTTAAGAAACTGTGTTCAATATTTTATATTTAATATGCCCACCTTGCGAGTCCGCTGCAAACACCAGGTGTGTACTGCATGCCAGCCGGGTGATGGCAGTCCCTGAGGGCAGGCCCCAGGGGCGGATGCGGTCCAAGGGCTTGCCTGGGGGGTGGAGGAGGGGGTGTGAGTGGGTGGGTGATGGGCTGGATGTGTGAGCAGGATTATATGTGATGCGGCACCACTTAATCCAGAGATGCTGATGCTGCACAGCATGCTGCAAGCATCTGCTAAACCCTAAAACTCGAACCCCACCCCCTCAACCCTAAGCCCCACCCCACTTCCCAGCCCCGCCCACCTGTGCTGACATTGTAGAGCATGATGGAGCCATCAGCGGTGCCCACAATCACGGTGTTCTGGTTGACCTGCAGCAAGTGGGGGGTAGGGTTTAGGGTCAGGGTGTACTTGGATGTGACCCAGCAGGACCAATAGGGAAAAATCCCAAGGACCAAACTGCTTGGCACCGCATGTGCAAGGCCGCCTGCTTATCCATCTGTGTTGCTGGAATGCACGCAACTTATTAACAGACCAGTAGATGTCACCAGCCCTCAGTGGTACTCAACACCTCTGCACTACGCAAATCTACAAGGAGCAGGTGGGGTGTAGGGTGCCGGCTCTATCAATTGCCACTATTAATCAGCCTAAAAATCTGCGCCGCTGTATCCACGACGCCCCTCCCTCACACCCCCTCCACCCCTCGCCTATGGAACCTGCATGCAAGCGTATGGCGTATGATCATACGCAACAACACCTCGCCAGTCACCCCCCCCACACACATGGTAAAAGCAGCATGCTACCCCACCCCTGACAACAGACCACCCCCACCCCCCACCCCCCATCCACGCACCCCACACCACCGGCTCACCTGATGGAACCTGCATGCCAGCGCGGGTGTCTGGCATATGATCATGCGCACAAGCACACCCCCCTCCACCCCCCACACGCACACCGTGCGGTCCTGAGAGCAGCTCACTAGCTGTGCGTTGTCCAGGCTCCAGTCCAGGTCCTCCACTGTTTTGGTGTGGCCGTACAGGGTCTAGGGGGGCAAAAAGACTGTTGTTGGGGAATGGACGATACTTTTGTGGTGGGAGGAATGTTTCTTTCATTGGTGTGGTCGTAAATGGTCTGGGGAGAGACGTCATGGATACCCAAAGATTGACAGATATACTAATAATATAAAATAAGCAAATAATATTAGTAACATAAAGTATTTCACTGCATGCATCCCCAAAGCGGGGAATGTTAGATGTGCACAGCACACAGGGGTGCATAGATGGAATGGATATGGTCCCAAACTCGATCCAAGCAGCCCCACATCAACCACCCACCTGCAGCACGTGTGGAGACCCGTCCAGGGATGCGATTCGCACATAGCCATCCCCACTTGCAAAGGCCATGAGTGAAGATTCAAGGTGGCCGAATCGCAGGGCGGTGATGGGGCCCTGGGACTCGTCATAAATGTGGCGCATTCCTGAGGGGCAATAGCATGTTAGGGTTCAGGGTTTCGGGAATGAGTGTCGATTCAAGGTGCCCACATCGCATGGCCGTGATGGGGCCCTGGGATCCGTATGAAATGTGGAGCATTCCTGGAAGGCAAATGGTGGTGGGGGCGGCGGTGGGGTTGCAAGGTTTTATATTGGGGTTGTGGCAGTAATTTGTTGCCGAGAGTTGGATAAGTGGGCGAGAGGTAGTGCAAACCCCTTCACACTACAGTACACTTGAGAAGACATGCTGCTGCAACATTGATAAACCCTCCCATCCATCTGCCAATATATAGTTACAGTTACAGTTACAACCTTGCCCTCGAGGAGGTGCATCCACCAGCAATGGCCACACGCCATGGGTTCCTGACATAGTGCGGAGCCTTTATCGGCGAACCCTAAATCCAGGCCTTAAATAAACTCCCATATGTGAGAACATAGTGCATGGGGCCTGTGGCGCTCAGATGAAGACAGCTTGCTTTGAAGCAAGACAATTTGCTTTTTTTAGAAACCCTAAACCCTGACCTAAAACCCTAAACCCTGAACCCACCTGAGAAGACATAGTGCGTGGGTGCTGTGGCGCTCAGGCTGCTGAAGGAAGAGGTGCGAGAGATCTGCTGGGAGCAAAAACGAGTGGCCAATCCCTTAGTCCGCGGCTTATGGCTTTGCACAATTGCATCTTTTAACTCAAGCCCGGCATGGCAAGGGGGCGATCGGCTATAAGTGACAGGGTAGGAGGCATGGTGGTGCAGAGGTGGGTTGGAAAGAATGCTGCGCAGCACGTACGTCAAATGAGTCTAGGCTGACGTTGTCTGTGTTTGTCCTGCTGTGGTACCGAACGTGGCGCTGCTCCGGAAAGCCGTTGTCTTTCACAAAGCTGAAGGGGATGTAAATCATGCGGTCAGTGATCTTGAGATATCCCGGATTGGTGCTTTGTAAGACCAAGAAGCAACAGACAGGCTGGTTACCTGAGGTACTGGCGATAGGTCTGGTAGTCAAAGCCGTTCAGCGTCCACAGCTGTTGACAGGGGGAGAGCAAAGTGGCTGTCAGTCAACTAGCCCATCTTAGTGTGGGTGAGTAAGAATGTACGCATGGGATGTACAGTTCTTTACAACTAGAGCATCACACGTTATTGCTGGGCATTCCTCACCCCAGTACAAGAGCAAGACAGGGAATAGGGAGGAATAAGGTCCCTATTCCCTGTAGCTACTTCCAATGTGGTTACACAGTATATAGCAGTACCATACCTCCCGAGCAACTTTTGCGTCCCTGCTTTTTTGCTCGAACAGGTATGCTCGGAGTCCCACGTTGAACATCCTTGAAACCAGCCGTGCCCATCTGGGGCATGTCAGATCATGGTGGCTATGCCATCACGCTGGTACAACCACCCTCACTGCAACCGGTCCCAAGGCGTTGCTCTTCCACAATCAAGGAGATGGATACCAGTTCGGTATGGAAGCTACCGTCAAATGAACGCACGTATACGCAACTGTTAGTGTGCGTAGTCCCACGACATGCATGCATATGTCGTTCAAACCACACTTGACGTTGTTGTAGAAGCAGCAACAGTTTCAAACCACGAAAAAATACATAACGGGCGAATCTGCATTACGTCTATGTGGCCTGTGCTGAAACAGGTGTTGTTTGCCTCTTGAGTTGTGCATGCATATAGTACACACAAAAAAACAAAATTAATTCTTTTCTTTTTCAAATTGGGTTCAAGAAATTGATTCAGAGATGTATCTAATTTTCCTTTACAGCACACACCCCCATCTTCTTCATTTCCCTGTTTACTATCATAGCAAGGGGTACACAGAAAGAGATCTCTGCAGCGCATGCTGTCACATGCAATAGAAGCATTTTTGGAGCGTCCATTGAGACTCTTTTAGCCGCCACCTCCACCACTGCAGCAACCTGAGGCGGATGCATCCACAGTCACTGGAATCAGGAATAAAAATTCAGAAATTAAAGCAGTAATCAGAAGATAGACATCACCCGTCAGAAAATCAGACAACCAGACATCATTTATCAGAAAATGAAAAGTATGGGAAATTAGAAATCAGAAATAGAGGGTTGCGCCACGGAAAAAACAACAATAATAAGAGGACGGGTGTTCCCGCAGCAAATGACATCCTCCACAGCCCACAGAGCCTGCATGGCACAGATGTCTCCCTGATCCTAGCCCCTCCCCTCATCGTTGTCGTTATCGTCCCTCCCCCCCCTGCCCTCCCCCTCCCACTCCGGCAGGTGCACATCTGCCAGCTGGCGCAAGGAGGCGTGGGCACCCTCGTCGCTGGTGCTGCACACAAATATATGGTATGTCAATTCCATAGTTTCAGCATTGCTTGTTTCTTGTACTTCAAGTACAAAGTGTGGATGTCTGTGTGCGTATCAGATGCAGATAGCCCTTTCATTTGGCCCTTGCAAGTGGTGCATACATGGATGCACTGTGAACGTCTGCCAGCTGGCGCACGGAGGGGCCCTCGTCACTTGTGATGGACACAAAACACTCACATGCACACACAATTCACACTCTCGGCACACAGGACCACAACCCCCATTTTCACATCTCCCAACCCTCAAACCCAAAACCCAAAACACCGAAGGCAGGGCAATCCTCCCCTCTCCCGCAGCGCGTTGGGTATGGCTGCATGTCCACTAAGCCAAAGACCTCGAAACCCTAGAATAGGGCATTCCTCACCTCTCCCACAGTGCCTCGGCTATGGCAGCGTGCGCCGACTCGCTCTCGCATCGCAGCAAGCGCTCCACCAGATCCAGCGAGTCCAGCTCCTCCCCTTTATCGTCCTCCACCACCCCCCTCCTGATGGCACACAAAACCAAAAGAAAAGAAAAGTAAGAAATGAGCAATAAGTAATGAGAATATTCCTTAATATGCTCCACCTTAATCCAGCGAGTCCAGCTCCTCCCCTGTATCGTTCTCTACCACACCCCTCCTGATGACGATCAAGGATGTCGAGTATAATGAAAGCAGGGCAAGGGTGACTGATTGTTCCTACCTGGTTGCAATGAGGGGGTATTCCAGGGACTGCGCCTGGTAGGTCTCGGCGGGGAAGGTGCGGTAGCGGCAAAGGAACGAAAAGTGCCAGGGGAAGAAGTAAAAGGCCTTGGATTTCCCCTTGGCATCGTCCCCAAAGTGCTCCTTCATGTAGGACACAAGCTGGCGGTACACGCCTGGGGGGGGAGGGAGACAGGGGAGGTAAGCATTCAATCGCTCCCATAGAATGATCCTTACGCAGTTGACCAATTGAGGATTATTATTCTGTTTTTCTTTTTAGCATGCTCGAGAAGTTGGTCCAGCAGCAACATGCAATGCAGGCTGGAAATTGCCAGGAGAAGAAGCAAAACTTACGCAACTTATTTTTAACATCTAGCTAATGTATAGCCCCTTCGCCCAAGCCCCCACCTATCCTGTCCCTTGCATCCAAGCACAGCTCCCTCCCCTCCTTGAACTCCTGGAATATCCAGGGCTTGATGAGCGCACCCCGACCCACCATCACTCCCAGAAGATCCCCCCCTTCCATGCGTCGCTCGGCCTCGTAGTGTGTGAGGATGTCTCCGTTGCCGATGATGGGCACGGGGACCAGGCCAGCCACATCCTGAGGATTTGGAAAACACGGGATTTACATTGAAATGGATTTAAACAACAAGTGAACCAGGATTGAAAGGTGCTTGCAAGAGTTCTGTGGTGTAATTTGGGGGCCATGCGCCTCTCGGCCTCATAGTGTGTGAGGATGTCTTTGTTGCCGATGATGGGCACGGGGACCAGGCCAGCCACATCCTGAGGATTTGGAAGAACAAGGGACAGAAATCGCCATGAAAGGAGGGTATGTATTAAACAGAACGCCGGAGCAATGAAACCGAAACCTAAACAGTGGTATATTGATGGCATCTCTGGGATATCCACACAGCGTGGCACACACAGCCTTGAAAAAACACCAGCACGCGACCTTACCCCCTACCCCACCCCACCGCCCCACACCACCTGCCCATCCTTCACCCCTACCCCCCACCTGTATGATCCCCCAGTCTGCCGCCCGCTTGTACCGGGCCTCAGTGCTTCGCCCGTGAATGGTCACCGCTGCAGCACCTGGGAGGCAGGGGTTGGTGGTGATGTGTGGGTGTGAGGGGTAGGCGGGGGCTGTGAGGGTAGACGGTGTGGGATGGGAGGGGTGTGTGGTTACGCACTCATGAAGCTGCTATAGGTGGATGAATAGAGCACTACAGGCGGCAGGGGGCCTGCAGGCAACGAGGGGAAAAAGCCTAGCAGGGGCTTTCAAGGACCCAGTGGTAGGGGGTTTGTAGACCCTTGGGCAGGGTGTACCTGTCGCCGCCAGATGCGCTGCCACTGCATGCGCGTCCATATTCAGCGTTTGCTTACAAAGGGCTATGCACCCTACTTTAGGGTTTGTGAGCCCTTGGGTGGGGTTTACCTGTCGCCGGCAGGTGTGCTGCCAATGCGTGTGCACATCCATGATTCGGGTTTATCACGAGATGTTGTAAACCCTAGGTCATGGTTTTACCTGCCGCTGCCAGGTGCGCCGCCACCGCCTGCGCGTTTGTGTTCCTGGCTGTTTCGCCTGTGCGTATCTTGACGGTGAGGGGGATGGGGATCTGGGAGGCAATCCCCGCCACAAGGCGGCCTGGGGAAGGAGGTGGACACGAGAGGTGATCAGGGAATGAAAGCATTGTGTTTTGATAATGTAGGGGGCCTGGGTAGGAGAATGCAGTTCGTGCTCGCACAACCATTGACCGCGGGAGGCAGTTCCAAGGTACTACAGTCTCGTTTTGTAAGCATGGAAAAGGAAACATTTGTGTTAGGGTTTAGGGTTTAGGGTAATTGCCCCGCACCCAGCTTCTTTGGTTTGCGCAGCAGCACTGCCCCCAGCCCCTTGCGACTGGCTTCGTATATGGGGCAGCCGCAGTTGAGGTCAACCCAGCGGGCCCCCGCCTGTGCGGCCATGATGCCCGCCGCCACCCCTGCACGCACACACCACACCAGTGCATGTGTGAGAAAGGCAGATATTTGAAGTCGGGGGAGCATGTTCCCTGGAGAGCATATATGGTGCCAGTGTTTGCAGAAGCATGTCGATGGGCAGCAGTTGAGGTCAATTTAGCGGTTCCCTGCACGTGCCGCTGTGCTGCCTGCAGCCACCCCTGCACACCAAAACCAGTAAATGCATTCAACAGATACACGCTCTTGTAATGGATCGGTTTACTGCAATAAAGGAGGTTGCATGTGGGGTTCCATGCAGGGTCCACGCAGATTTCATTGCAGGGTTTCATGTACGGTGTACGCAGGGTTCAATGAAGGATTCACACAGGGTTCCACACCCGGCTCGCCTCACCACCCCACCAGGTTTCAACTTTCACCCAGACTAAACCCCACGCACCCTCGTCAATTGTGTTGGTTGCAATCTGCACCCCGAAGCAGGACTCGTTCCCAGCAAACCGCAGCCGCGTGGCCTCCGCCCTGTTTCCCTTTACCAGCTTGCGCGCGTATGCCATCTCAGACATGGTGGCCTCAGCACCAAAGGATGCACACAGGCGCCTGGAAATCAAACGGAGCAAGGGCTTGATGTTGTTGTTGGTGGCGGTATTGCGATGTAGGACGTACTTGTCTTGTCTGTTGAAAACTTGATTGTTTTGACCTGCGTCCTGTTTCCCTTGACCAGCCTGCACGCGTACGCCATTTAGGTCCCCAAACCCACAGGCACACCTGTACTTATAAGGCATGGCCCCCCAACCCGAATCCATAAACTTACAGGCGCACCTTTCAGCGCATGCTCCCTAAACCCTCAACCCCAATATGCCAACCCTGAACGGTAAATGCGCACCTGTATGGCACGCTCCCTCCCCTTGTCAGCGGCGCCAGTATCATCTTCCCCCTCAGCTCCTCAACAAGTGCTGCATTCCGCGCCTGGTGCTCAGCTGTTTAAGGGGAACAAAGGGTTAGCTGGGGTTTGTTACATTAGCTTGGTGCTCAGCTGCGAAAAGGAGGGGGAGAGGGTCATTAGAGTGAGTCAGGGTTAAGGGTACGGTGGATTTGGGTATGCCGGCTGCTGGAATACCTGCAGGCACCAGACTGGTTGTCAGATGACTAGTCAGCCTTGCACATGCGGCCCAGGCTAGTGTATCCTTGCGTTCGTATACCACCTGTCATACTGGCGGATACCCCATGTAGTGTACCGGCCAAGGCGGGGCGCGCACTCAAACCCTGTACAAACCCCAAACCCTAAGCCCTACACGGTCCTGCATCGTACTAGTCAGGAGGAATATACACTCAAATTCATGTAGGAACCCTAAACCCTAAACCCACGTGTCGTACCAGTCAGGGGGGAATACACACTCAAATCCTGTAGGAGGCGCTCCGCGGCACTTAGCTGAGGCACGGCTGGGGTCTCCTCCAGGGTCTCTAGGGTTTCTAGGGTTCCATCGCGGTCCTCTAGGGTTTCTAGGGTTTCTGAAGAGGCGGCAGCAGCGGTGCTGGTGGGGGGTGGGGTGTAGTGGCGCAGGGGGGTGAAGAGGCGGGATGGGGAGGGGAGGAAGGGGTCGGTAGTGGTGGTGGTGGTGGTGCGGCAGAGTGCACGCAGGTGCGCCATCCTGAGGTGGAGGGGACCTGTGCGGAGGCCATGCTCCATCCCTTGGTTAGGGTTTCAAGGCAGCTGTGTTGGTGGGTGGAGACGCTCAGTGTTGTTGGTGGTTGGATGTAGTTGCTGATGGTGGTGGTGTAGATGTTGGTGTGCCTAGTGGTGGTGGGTGGTGCTCGTGTGGTGGGTGGGTGCTCGTGTGGTGGGTGGGTGACTCCTCTTCCTGTCCCCCCGGTTACAGTTTATGTGAGAGAGATTGTATGCGTTTGAACATGAACATGAACCCTCTACACCACTGTCAGCCTGCGGTGACGCGGCGCGGGGGTATAGACGAGTAAAGGCGGCAGGTGCATATGCATGCATGCAAAAAGTGTTCTGAAGTCAAGTCACATCCAGCTGGCATAGCGGCCCTAATATACCAGGTATAGGTGCTGAAAAACGTTGCGGTTTTGTTTGTCGTGGGCCGGGTATGGTCTGGTTGTTTTTTCACAACCAAATTATTTTAAAAACTCTGCTGATTTATGAGCACCGACTCCAACGTCCTCTTTGTGGTTGCCACTTTTTAACACAACTTCAACAGAGAAACCGCACGCAACCCGCAAGCCTTGCTGCAGCATATGTGCATCCTTTACCGATACCACTTCTCATCTCATAGGCTGGCGTTGGTTGTCAACCCGCTCGTGAGCACACGTTCACGCCGGTAGTAGAGTCCATGTAACTTTAGAACAACCACCCTTGGGCACCACTGAGCCAGCTTTGTACAAAATTGATAACTCCAGCACTTCAATTACCGGAGTTTTCACTGGGGTTGTCAAGCACTGCTGGGGATTTTGCCCTAGGGTTTGTAAATTTGCATACGCCAGCTGCCAAGGATCCCTGCCCTGAGCCTTCCCAGTTCGAACCATAGCCCCTTACACAGTTGCTTACCACACCACCACACCACGTCAAAACTCAAAACAGCCTGCCCTGCCCTTCCCGGTATTGCAAGGATCTCTGGCACCAACCATTCACAGGCAAGGCTCGTACTCTGCCTTCCCAACTTCCCACCAGCTGCAGATGCTGATGACCTCTCAGACAGGGTTTATCAGGAGGGGTAAAGCTGTGACCCTTAGATTTACCAAGGACTTGGGCAAGCAACATGCAATGTTTGGCTCAGCTACCCCGTGTGTCTGCAAGGGTCTACCTCCGCCTCACAGCCCAAACCCTACATTCTAAACCCTAAACCTCCGCCTGCCTCACAAACCAACCCGTGTCCACTCCTTTAATCCTGTCGTATCAACCCTGCCTTTCCCAGACCAAGCTCTAGCCCTCACAGGTTAAACCGTAGCCATCACTGGTAAACCCTAGCCATCACTGGTTAAACCCTAGCCCTCACTGGTTTAAACCCTAGCCCTCACAGGTTAAACCCTAGCCCTCACTGGTGGAACCCTCACAGAGCAAACCCTTCCTCTGGCCTGTGCAGGACTACAAGCAACCCCGCCACCGCTGCCGCACCATGCCCCCGCCTCCTTCAACGCCTGGCCAGGCAACGACAACAGTCCCACACCCCGCACAGCTGCCGCGGCATGGCCAGGATGACACTGGTTTCGAAGGGGTCGAGCCCCCGGCCTTCCCCACACCCACGCCACCGACAGAGCAGGCCCGCAGGACCCTGTCGGACAAGCTGGGCATCTCCTGGATGAAAAAGGCTGCCAAGAAGCTCAAAAGACAGGTAAAGACCCTCTGCCCCGAGTCTATAACCCCCCAACATCCTAACCCATGAACCCTAACCCGCCTGACACGAGGTTGCTCCCAGGAGGCACGCCCAGCTGCTGGTGGCCAGTGCCCTCCCCTGTTTTAGGCTTGTCTTTGCATGAGGGTTACCCGCCCTCTGGGGCGCCTCAATTTTTCCTGGCTCCAGAGTGCAGGCGGTAGCCCTGCACTCTGTGTCATTGTCTATGGGCGTTTGACCCGAGTGTGAGGAGCTCCTGGGGATGGCTATGGCGCTGCCGCCCCTTCCTTCCTTCCTTCCTTATCTAACCCCTAACCCTGAACCCTAAATCGGTGGTTATTCACCAGCTTGCGCTGCAAATCATACAATAAGCTGTTCATCTAGAAGAGGTCACCTGGGTCTAGAAGATGTAGACCCCGATGGAACACCGTACCATCACACGCACCAAAAATAATGAATTAATTAGTGTATTAAATCATCTCTAAAACAAAGCTGAAAAAATTAGCATACATGATGCAAAGAAATTAAGTGAGAAATATAACCAAAGTTTGTCGGTGGAGGCTAACCAACAACAACCGCAGGTCAAGACCCTCTACTTTGCTATGCACGACCCCGAGATCGGCTGGGTTCCATCGGCCATTGTGTTTTTCATCGTGGCATATGCCTTGAGCCCCATCGACCTCATCCCCGACTTCATCCCCATACTGGGCTTCCTGGATGACGTCATCCTGCTGCCAGGCCTCATCTTCCTTGCAATCAAGGTACTGCTGTACATTTGGCATGCCGCAGGAATTAGAGGTTGAAGGTAGTAGGGTCCCAGTAATTCAGGATCTGTGCTGACACAGAACTTAGGGTTTGAGTATAAGGGTTTAGGGGGTGTCACCCCCGACTTCATCCATAATGGGCTTCCTGGATGACGTCACCCTGCTGCCAGGCCTCGTCTTCCTCGCAATCAAGGTAAGTTCCACAACCCTTGTAGATTCCATAAGTATGTCAAGGTTTGGGCTTCTACTCCCAGGCCTATCGCCCTCGCCGGCGACGTGATCGCTACATGCATTTCACATTCCCGCCACATGCAGCGACCCTTGCTATAGAGGTCTTTTACTGAGCGCAGGTTAGGTCTTTTACTGACCCTAGGTTTGTCACACGTGGCCACTACCCAGACCTAGAGACATAGCCATGGTGTGCACATATAATTGGGGTACAAACAGTCCGTGTGTGAAGCGTGCACCTAGTGGTTGCCCCCACCATCACTGGCCACACCATACCAACCGGTTTTATATGATACAAAAACCCCTCTTGACGCATGCAGGTGATCCCTACCGACGTCTACGAAAGGGCCCAACTTCGAGCGGAGCACGAGCCCCTCCTCCTGAGCAAGAACTGGGTCACAGCAGTGGTGATCCTGGCAGTGTACGATGGCCTGCTGCTATGGCTGACATACTGGCTGGTCAACAGATTTGACACCACCAGCGGCAAGGTGCTGGTTCGGTACCAATGGGCGTTGATGGCGGGGGTGCTGGTGGTGTTGGTGGGTCTGGAGGCGGCGTACATGGTCCAGCTGCATAGGAAGCAGCAGCGAAAGCTGGAGAAAAAGGCGCAACAAGAGCAGGACCAGCTTGAGGAGGCCCTGTTGGGTGGGGAGGGGGATGAAGGGGAGGGGAGCAGCCTGCCTGTGTAACAGTGGCTTACCGTACACTTAATTGCATACCAGTCATGTACTGCATGGTCTTCCTCTGATTAAAACAGCAAGCAGCCAAAGAGAAAATGACATTTCAACAGCAACAGGAACAGGACCAGCTTTAGGAGGCATTATTGGTTGGGGAGGGGGGTGGAGGGGAGGGGAGCGGGCTGCCTGTGTGACAGCGAGTTCTCATTCACTGAATTGCATACCGTCATGTACCTACATGGTCTTTCATCATTGAAAACAGCAACACAAGCCAAGAAGACAGTGTGCCCGCAGCACCGGGAACAGGACCAGGTTGATGAGGCTTTGTTGGGTGGGGTGGGGGGTGAAGGGGGGGCGGGCAGCTTGGCCGTGTGCCCTGTGTACAAGTGCAATATGCTGGTGTCATGGACTGTATCGGGTCAGAGCATATCATTTCATCAAGGTCCACCATGCACACTAGTCAGCCACAGAAAGGGGGGGGCGGGGAATGCTCTGGCAGCCTGCTACAGGAGCAGGTTGGGGAGCGCTGTTGGGTGGGGAGGGTGGTGGAGGGGAGGGGAGCGGCCTGTATGTGGTATCGGATACGAGCTCTCCGAGTGGGCCATGTGGCAATGTACTTATATGGCGTGCATTGTACTCAGACTGAACTATATCATTTTTTTTAAGGTGGACCACCAGGTCCTGTGTAAAAGTAGTGTATGGCAACTGTTACAGTTGTTTCCGGGAAAGTGGAGAACTAAGTGCACAGTGCGAGCAGCAACAGGAGCAGGTGCTCTTGGGTGGGGAGGCGTTGTTAACAATTGCAACACACGAGTATGGACCGAGGTGAAGGGGCTCTGTGACTCTGTATGTCATGTAATATATTCGAATCGAGTGGGCAACGGTGTGATTATTGATACACTGACCTGGTCCAAACATTGCGTGGCCCTCGTGGCCCTATTGCCTCAGATTGGAAACCCCCAGGGCAATCATAATGATTGCATTATAATTATAATCATGCAATGGCTTCCAACGCATTGATATTTTATCATGCATTGGAAGCCATGCAGCTGCTAGCTCCATGGCATTTTGCACTGCTTTAGAAAGACCCTACATCATCAACCTGTTCACGAATCTGTCACACTAACAATGGACATCCACTTAGTGGCCTTGCAAATGAAATTTGTTTTGTAACAAATTTAATAGCATGCCCCAAACTTTGTCGTTTTACATCCCCATGGGGATGCATCGTGGCAGGAAGTGGCAGGAAGTTGACCGGAGGCTTCTAACAGCGGCATAGTGACCCAGTGACCAGTGCTTTTTGCGGCACTGCCTGCATGACATTATGGCCATAGCGTTAACGTTACTGTGCGAGTAGTCAAGTTGTCCTGCGTGTGTACTCTACCCTACAACGGCCAGTGGCAAAGACCAAGTGTGGCAGCGGCTGTGAGATTCTCTTGTGTCAGTATAAAGGACTTCAGCCACTTCCTGGACAACCCACAATATGTAGATGTGACGCTGGCGCTGGTGCAACCTGATGGGTCAAGAAAACGGAAAGCTGCCAGCCTTGCAGACAACAGTGATACCCCTGCTGCAGCAGACAACAACAGTGTCACACTGCCCTTTACCCTCCTCTCCATAGGAGCCACAAAAGTCGTTCTGGGATCACGTTCAGGCTACTTCAAGTACGATTCAGTTGAATTGTAGCTACACAAGATTCTGCTAGTCTGGCTGTACTGCTGTAAGCTTATGCAATCAAGTAGGTGCGCAACTAATAAGCCTGCCCTGTACGCAGAACCAGGATAGAGAACTGGGTGGCAGAGGGCGCAGAAGTCAAAGTCTTGCAGACAACAGTGGAAGATGAGGAAGAGGCACAAGTGCTCAAGACTGTCATTTTTGCAATGTACAAAGGATCCCTGGAGGAGGCAGACTGTCAAAGTGAGTACTGCCGACACCTAGTAGGTCTGGGATTGTCAAAGCAGACGCATCGGGCACTGGTGACACAAGATTGGAATGACACCTTGCAGTTACGGCTTCAATTGAGTAGTGCGTAGCCATGCAACTCAAGGGCTGGTGCTGCACCCGTGTGGTTTGCAGGTGTCCACAAACTGGTGGCCATTGCAGGGTGTGCCGACAAGTATGAGGTGGATGTCTGTGTCAAGGCAGCTTTGAAGGCAATCATGAAGCTGGTATGGGTCTCCATGTTTGCCACTGTCTTATTCAGCATGTTGCTTGACAACAGCAGTAGCTCAAAATTGGAGCTGTCCACGTGAATAAATTATCCATGACCAGTTACATCTAATAGTATCCAGTTACATGCATGTTCCAAAGCAATGCTTCCACATACACTGGCCACACACCATGCATGTCTATCTTTCACATATTTCACCCTTGCAAGGGACCTATTTTATCATTGGGCTGGCTGGCAATGACTTGCAAGTCACTGCCAGCCAGCTCTATATACGTCTCTTGCAAGGGTTGCTCTTGAGCATCTTGGTATTGTACGCTGCAAGAAAGCCCATGAAGTACCTGGTACTGGTCCATGATAACGTCTATCCTTGCGACCTCACCCTCAAATTTGGATTGATACAGCTTAGGCAGCCTCAAATGACACCAACGTTGCAATGGGCTTGCTGTGTAGGACCTGTCAATGGAGACATGCAGCACAGTGGTTGTCATTGCTGAGAAATTGGCGCATTACGAGGAAATGGAGAAGGTGGCGAAATTGTGCAAAAAATTCCTCCTCGGGCATTTCAAGCAGCTGGATGCGGTGCTGGAAGATGCGGTGCTGTCTCGTGAGCTACAGTTGCTGCCTCTGCAGGGAATCAAGGTGTGATACAGGCTCAATGCAGACTTGTTGTGCATGTGCAACACATGTAGCAATTGTTGGGAAGTACAGCTTGTATGGCGTTGGTTGCACTGTATTTACAACATTCAGCCAAATGCAGCGACCATTTTGCTCATGCGTTGCCAACCAACTTGGTCCTGTTTATACCACTTGTTGATCTTGCGCATTCCTGAGATCCTGCTGGATCAGGTCAGCCCATGTGGCCCTAGCGCTAGCTTGGCCTACATCCCAGGCTTTTTATTTTGTGCCCTACCATACCATACCATACCATACCATACCATACCATACCATAGAAAAGTCTGTGAGGGGGAAGTATGTTCATTTCTGTCACAGTGACTTTATTAAGTGCAAAGCTGCAACATGCATGCGGTATATGTTGTCTTGATTTGGAACCATGCACCTTTGTATTGATGCGCCGCTGCTGCCCATGGGAGCTTGTGGACATTGGATCCACAAAGTGGCCACTAAAGTCACAATTTGCTGCACCACCATTTAACGCATCCACAGACCATCAGAGTGCAATTACTGCATTGGCGTCTGCGCCATGCCCTGAGGATCCAGTGTCAGGTATCCTGCGGGGCAAAACCGATTGCAATTGCAGGCCTGGGTTGCATCTGATCCAATTCAATGTGTGTGCAGTTGCTAATGGAAACCCCTCAAGCGCATCAGAGCGGGGAAGAGTCAGGTCTGTACAGTTGCTAAGCAACTGATCTTGACTGTGTGTACATGCTGCATTGCTTGCCGCATTGCTTGAATTCATATAAATAGCCAGTCATTTTCAGTAACGGTGCACCTTGCTTGGCATTATGCCAGCACTTTGCTTTTAGAGTATGTCCCCTGTTGCAGTGGGTTTGCCCTGGGCATGTGGATGGACACCCGGCAGCCTGCTCGCATCCTACATATCCCTGGATGACAGCAGTGCCACTGCAAGGCAATGGCAGAGGACTTGCTGTCTGTCGTGCGCTGGAATCAGGTGCACTCAGCCTACTTGGATACTTCAATGGCTTGGATTGTAGCGGTGCTGGTGGTTTGTATTTCTTTCACCCACCAGTAGTTTTCCCTCCATTCCTTGCCATGTGGTACCCTCGCATGCGTCCTGCTGCCACTTCCCCTTCTCCTGAGCTTTCCCCCTCCGCAATGGCTTTCCGGTTTTTTTTTTGGGGGTTGGGGCTATGCGTAATTTCTATGCCGCCTTATGCACACCTTTGCTTTTATTTGCATTTATTTCCTTTTCTTATCCATTTGAGAATATTATAGCGATTGTCCCTAACATGGTATCAGCCAGCTAGGTGGATGGGTGCAAACAAAAGCTGTTCATCCTGGATGATCCCACTATTCCCTTTTGCTTGTTTTTCGTGCATTTGTGGTGCCCAATGAAAACGCAGCAGTGTTCAAGCGACATGCCCAAGAAACTTTCGCACATGGCACATACAACGAGCTAATAACCCGTACTGTGCCACGTGTGCATTGCCATCATGGAATTTGGTAGCTGGGATCCTCTTTACAGTTCAAATTTTGGACTTCAGTTGTGTTAACACAGTTGCAGCATGCTTGGCAGGGTATCAAACCCTACACCAAAACCCTACTGGCAGGGAGTTTACCCTGGTAAGATACCCTCGACTTCCTCGGAGCCCACACTATTTGAGCCAAGCCACTACTTTAGCATGCACCCAGTGCATAGTTTACAACCCCTCACAACCTTCGACACTGGGTGGCTTGCTCATAACCTGCGTCCAGTTGCGGTTGGGATTGAGAGCTGAACTGGTCGAATAAAGTATGCATATATGCAGGACTGACCCGACACCCTCTGAAACGTTTGCAGTCACCCTCGCTATTATATATGGCGCTAAGCAGCACTGCTGCTTTCAAACCACGTCTTGTACGGTCACCACAGCTTTGCAGCGGTGGGCATGCACTTGGGTAGTCATTGTTCCCGTTAACCCACTTCAGCACTTGCACGATCCCACCTTAAGAGGGTTAGCATCACCACACCTCTGGAAACATCCCGTGCGCTTCTCAACCTAGGGGTGGCACGTAAGCCACCTAGCCCCAGCTCCATCAGAGATCAACCACGTGGGGGTGCTGGTGGACCGCTATGCAGGGCTACGCGGATGGCCTGCCTGGACTGTATGGTGAGATAGCATGCCGTAGCTTGCAACAACTTCTTCTCATCCTGCTTTGCTTCCTGAAGTGGCTGTGTGTTCATATATGCATGCGTCATAGTGTCACGCATGCATGCATTCATGGCAAGGGCGGGCATGGACCCCTGCGTGACCTGACCCCCTTAAACTTCGCAAAGTCATAAGGTGTAAGCTTTTCAGTTACTGTGTTCTTGGAGCCGCAAGTGCAGGACGGCCTGCAAACCTGGCTACAACGTTGCACACGCCTGTGGACTATAAGTGGGACCTATGGCAGTGTCCTATTTCTTTACACCACCACAAACCAGCACTTCCACACGCTCCGCCACCCCACATCTAACCCCCCTCCCCCCCCACCCGCCCCCCCCCCCCCACACCACACACATACTCCCTCCACCCCCAGATGACCATGCCCACCCCTCCACCCTGTTCAAACTGCTGCCCCCCCTGGATCGGGGCGCCTATAGCAGTGCTGCAAGCATTGAAGAGAACCATCACAAACCAGCACAAGCGCTTGTCACCCCACATCAGCAAGACCCTCACCACCCACCCCCACCCCTAGATGACCATGCAGACCCCTCTACCCTGTTCGAACTGCTCTCCCCTTGGGCCGGGGCGCCTACGGCAGTGTCGCAATAATCAAACACCCCACCACAAACCAGCACTCGCACATGCCCCGCCACACCCCTCCACCCTCCCCCCTCTCCCAACCTACACACCCTCCCTCCTCAGATGACCACGCGGACCCCTCTACCCTGTTCGAGCTGTTATCCCCCCTGGGCCGGGGCGCCTATGGCAGTGTGTTCAAGGCAAGAGTGAGGGCTAACGGGGAGCTTGTGGCCCTCAAGATGATTCCCATGCGGGAGGATGACGAGATCTCGGACATCCAGAAGGAGATCCGCATGCTGCAGGACTGCAACCACCCCAACGTGGTCAAGTACCTGGTGAGGGGCTGGAGAGAGGGTTTTGCGTAGGGTTTTTGGGCACAGGATCTGGCTCACTACCTAGGGTTTTGCGTGGTATTTTTGGGCAGTAGTTCTGGACCGCAACGCCCTCACCATGTTCAACCTTCCTGGTAGGGTTTAGGGTTAGGATGGTCTCAATGCTGAGGGTATGGCTACAATTGGCTGCGTGGGGACCCGCAACATTGCTATGGACACTACAGTGATATGTCCCCGCATCCTCCTCCCCTCACCCATCCCCGTCCTCCATCCCATCCCCAGGGCAGTTGGCGCATCCCCAACCACCTGTGGATAGCCATGGAGTATCTGAACACCATCCCTTCCAAGCTCACCATGCATCCCCTCACCTGCCCCGTCTCGCACTCACCCACCTCCTTGTCACCCGCCGCACCCAATGCTGCACAACTGCCTCACCAACCCATGGGCAGCTAATGCAAAACCTAAACCCTAAATCCGATCCTCTAGCCTCACCGACCCATCCCCGCCTTTCATCCCCAGGGCAGCTGGCGCACCCCCAACCACCTGTGGATAGCCATGGAGTACTGCGGGGGGGGCAGCGTGGCTGACCTCATGAGCTGCACAGAGGCGCCCCTGGGGGAGCAACTAATTGCATACATCGCCACGGAGACGCTCAACGGTAGGCTATGAACCCTGTAAGGAATACGGCACAGCTTGTAGTCATAGCTTATAGTGATAACTTGTAGCAACGTTTTGCTGGATCAAGGGTAATGAGGCGCTCAACGGCAGCACTGTAGGGTTCCATTCTGTACCGCTACGACCCTTTGTATGTGAAAGTCAGCATCGGCATTGTGAACTTTAACAGATCGTATCCTTATTGCACCACTGCTCAGCGCAGAACTCCCCTAAGCAACTCCTCATGAGGTGCCTTGCTCATACCTGAACCCTAAACCCTGGTCCTTCTCCGCAGGCCTGGTCTACCTGCACTCCCTAGGCAAGGTGCACAGGGACATCAAGTGTGGGAACATACTACTGACGGAACACGGGGAGGTGAAACTGGCTGACTTTGGAGTGGCGGCGCAGGTAAAGCGTTGGGTATACTTTTTCTTGTTATCTTTGTAGTAAATGCTTGTTACGGTTGCTGTTTATATGTTACTGCTATCAACAATTTTGTTATTTATGTTTTTATTGCCCATTTCTTAATGGATTATTTTTACTGCCATCGTCATCGTTATCACCCCTTACCTTGACGTATCTGCGCAGCTCACCGGACAGTGTTTTTATGATTACCATATGCATTATTGCTATTGCTTTATCTTACTTTAATGCATTGGTGTGTCTGCCCAGCTGACCGGGACCATGTCCAAGCGCAACACCTTCATCGGCACACCCCACTGGATGGCACCGGAGGTGATTCAGGAGAGCAGATACGACGGCAAGGTATGTAGAAAGCCCCTTAGGGTCTCGCTTAGGTTTTTGAGACCATGGCATGCTTTTGCGTCCCCCTCATTGGATCGTTGTGTGTGTGGATGCGTGCGCCGCTGGCTTCCCTTGCGCAGCATTTCCCCCCCTCCTCCTGGCCAATGTACAGCATTACATTACATTACATGCTTGACCCCTGAGGGATGCACAGTATTCATGGCCCACCCAACAACCACCAACACATATATTCCACTCCTCAACCCCCCACTTTGCCCATCCACCCACAGGTTGACGTGTGGGCGCTAGGCATCAGCTGCATAGAGATGGCGGAAGCCACCCCCCCCCGGTGGGCCATTCACCCCATGCGGGTCATTTTCATGATTAGCAGGGAGCCTGCACCAGCCCTGCAGGAGCGGGAGAAGTGGAGCCTCACCTTCCAGGACTTTGTGGGGCAGTGCCTGCTCAAGGTGAGTGTGGATTCAATCCAGCAATCCAGGAGAGGGTGTCGGAGTTTGGGTTTAGGGTTTGGTTGTGTGTGGGAGTGGGTTTTCATAAACAGCAGTGGAACGCACCGGCCCTGCAGGAGAAATGGAACCAAAACGATGCGCGTATAAATAAAAAAAACCCCACTGCCTCACCGCACCTGCCCTCCTCGACCACAGGGTTGTGGCAAGGTGCGCCACACTTCAAACACAACCCTAAAAACCCACCAAAGGAACCCTTAAACTCCTCATGAATACCCTAAAATTCCCAAAAATTGCCACCACCCACCGCCCCCGCAGGACGCCACCCACCGCCCCACCGCCTGCGCCCTCCTCAACCACCGGTTCGTGGCAAAGGCGCGCGCCACCCCCGGCGCCCCCCCCACCCTGCCCCCCCTCATCGCCACCACCAGGGCGGCTATGGATGCGGCTGCAGCTGTGGCTGCGGCGGGGGATGGGGGGATGGGGGGCATGGAGGGGGAGTCGCACGAGGAGGTGGCCCAGTTTTCTTGGAGGGAGCCAGGTGGGGTCAAAACTCATGTGTATTCGCATAGGAGGTTGGTGATATTCACCACACACTGGCATTTTTCTTTTCCTAAGCATTGCATCCCTCTCCTTCCCTCCTTTCACCCTCCAGTAATCCTTCCTCTTCACCCCTTGTGTGCAGCCCCCCCCACGGCGGTCCCCACCCCCTCCCCCACCCCCTTGGACCCCTTGCCCAAAGCAGCGTTCAACGAGGGCAGGATGGCTGCGCTGCACTTTTTGGGAGAGGCCAGCCCCTCACCTTTCCCCTCACCACTACAGCAGGTGAGGGATCCCCCAAAGCGGATTTTATTTTCGGGTATATTTCAATTTGGCTATTTTTTGATAGTTTAATTAAAACATGACCGCTCCTCAGCACTGGTTTCCACAACTTTGGACACCAATGCGCACCGATGAAACTACCAGCCGCATACTTTATGTGGACATAGGACTGGAAAGAAAGATCAGAATGCATATTAATTTTACCACTGATATCATTAATTGCGTTCTCGTTGACTTGTAATCGTTTCCATTATTTCATGTCTGCTAATTTTCTCCCTCCTGTTTTTTGCAGGTACCAGGTTCCTCCCCTGCCTACAGCAGCGGCACTGTGGTGGCTCGGACCCCCCCCACCCGCCCCCCCCGCACCCCCCTCGCCCCCACCCCCCCCGGTGGCGCCACCGAGCGGCGGCAAGAGCCGTCCCCGCAATGGGGGACGATGGTTGTGGATGGAGGGGGCGGTGGGGAGGATGCGGATTACCTGGCTGCCCTGCAGAGCGCTGCTGACGAGACCAGGTGGGTGTTTCTGAGCCTAGGGTTCTAGGGTTCAGAGGTTTTTGGGGTTGGGTACTACCTGGCTGCCCTTCAAAAGTCACTGCTGGCAAGACCAGATGGGTGTCTTAGGGTTCAGGGTTGAAAACGTAGTTCTGGTTCTAGGAACTAGGGGATACTTCTGGGCGCCCTGCAAAGCGCTGCTGACGAGACCATCTTTAATATACAGCCCTAGACCCTAATTGTTTATTACTGTAATTAATGTTAAAAAAGTAAATATTTCCCTCCTTTCCTATTGCAGCGCCCGCACCCCCTCCAGGGATGGCCCCCGCCCCTCCGACCTGCGCCCCACACCCCTCGCCATACCCTCCCCCTCCGCCCCCGGCCACACCCCCGGTGCCCCCACCACTGCCAGCTCATCGGGACCAGATCCCAAGCTCATGGATCGGCTCAAATCACTGTACCGCAACGGGAGCATTGTTCCCCTCCCCTTCCTGTCCGCATCCGCTGCCCCCCATGGGGCGCTGGTGAACGACGCCAGGTGTGGGCTTGTTGACGCTCTTTCCTGTCCGTTTTGCTCACTCACAGTTGTTAACCTGTATTGGTTCTTTGCATTCGTCCCCTCTTTCCCTCTTTACTGTTGTTGTGCTGGGTGTTCAGTTCCCTTCTTCACGGGAAAGATGTAGTTTGTTGCCCGATATTGCGTTTTTCCAGTCTGATGCTTGTCTGCCATTCCATTCAATTCCATTTTAGCAAAATACACTACCTGGGAAATCTCTACTTCTAGGCTCCGTTGTGTAATTTCCTGATGTTCCACACCCTTTGCCTTTTCATCTGGGCCAAACCCTAGTTCTCACCTTGCCCCAGGTGTCGACATGTGGACGTGGGGGATGAGGTGATGCTGACAAGGGGGGCGAGCTGCGAGAGGGTGGTGGGGAGGGAAGAGTGGGTAGGCGTACTGGCTGAGCTGGGGGCGGAGGGAGGCCAAGGGGGAAAATCTGGGGCAGGTGAGCGAATTGAGGGGAGGGCAGGGGGGGGATGGGAGGTGAGGCCTGAATTGGATGTGAACTTGTGAATTTTTGGTATCCTAGGCTTGCAGGCAAGGCATGGAGGTTACTGCCATGAAGCATTGTTTGGAGACCAAGCAAACTGCTGCACACCACAACCCCAAATCTCGCTCTCTTCCCCTCTCCACCGTTCAGCATGCAAACTTGCTGCGCCCAAAACTGTGACCCTAAACCCTTAAACAATCGCCATAGCAATGACTCCAGCAATCATTGCACTCAACTCCAGCAAATCAACCCAACAAATGCTCCTCCCCGCAGGTCCCGCCTCCCCCTCTCCCAGGCCCTGCCCTCCCCGTTAGCACTTGATCTGCTGTACACATTGCACACATCATTCACCCTAGTAATTCCTGCACACCACAAATCGCCCCAGGTAAATGCGCACCACATACCACCCAAACACCTGATTCCCCTTCCCCCGCAGGCCCCGCCTCCCCGTCTCCCGCCCTGCTCTCCCAGGCTCTGTCATCCCCCTCCGCACTCAACCTGCTGCGCACCATCGCACACCTCAAGGCAGACCCAGCCACATCCACTGCGGGCTCGCCAGGTGGCGCCCAGCTGGCAGACATGTGCGACGCGCTGCGCATTGCAATGTGCTTGTGAGGGGTCGGCGTCTCGGAAAACTGGAGAATAAGGATAGGAGAATAATGCATAGCAGCTAGCCCGGATTGCAAATCTAGGACATTGCAGTCTTGGATGTGGTTGCTTGCCTTGTGGCGTGTGAGGGCCCTTCCCGGGAGGAATAAGACAATTGTGCCAGGTGCACGTGGCGCCCCAAATGGCCGATATTTGACGCGGTGGGCATAGCATTGTGCCTGTGATGGGCTGACCCCCGGGGCTGGCATCTTCCTTCTGGTAAATGTGAAATCGCAGCAGCAGGAAGGAGAATCAGGGCGTATTTTGACAGCTTCCGAACGTTTTAATTGATTGTTGAATCAAACAACTTGTTGAACACTGTGTGGGGTGGCCACATGGTGATGCCACATGGAAGTAGTGTAAGCTAGGAAAGGCCCGCGGGGCGTGGACTGGCTTGATACTAGATACTGGGCTTTGATTGAGTGGGCAGTGCTTGCTGCAGTGCTTGCCACGGGGTGATGTGCCATGAATCTGTGAGAGTTGGCCATGGCAGCCAGTACAGCTAGGCCGGTCCTGAAATTAGTTGTCTTAATTGAGCATCAACGAAAGAGAGAAAGTAACAAAAGAAGGAGAAGCTGCGTGTCCCCCTGTCTCCTTTTAGCTTCTTGTTGCAGGGGTGTGGGGTGACAGTGTTGAGGCGCGGTGAGAAACGTTGCAACTGTAGGTTATAGGGTTTTGAGTAGGGTTACCTGCACCCCTAGATCGACCCAGGAATGAGTCCACAACATAGAGTTCAGCCAGCTCTTAACAAGGCGTAGGCCACTAGGAACGTGTGTTGACTCTGGCGTTGGGTATGACTACCGCAATTCCTATCTTTGTTGCACCGGAGTGTGGAGTCATGTGGGTGTCCTTGCTCACTTCACTCTCGAACCTCTGAGTGCACGTGAAAGGGTCTGCCTCCTGTCCAAGTCGAGGCGTTAAGTCACGCATCCCTCACTACCTGAAACCAGAAACATACTTTCCCCGCTAGTCCAGCTTGCTATACTTCACAGGGTACCAATTTGGTTGGTCCTATGGAGGGTGTGGTGGGTGGTGGTACGGGGCTGGGAGAGCGCCCCAAGGTACTCGCTACCGCCGCCAGTATTGGAGAAAGGAGTCTGTATAAGGTGGGGTGAAATACTTGACTAGTGGGGAGGGTGGTGTTGGCATGCATGCATATGACAAAGGCTTCGCGCATGCTTCGCAACGCAACCCACTAACCCGGCCGCAGACCGTGTACTGAGCATATGTTTTTATTAGCAACGGGCCACAGATTTTTTTTCACGCCCAGAACCGTTCCCATTGGTGTTGCGCCTGTTACGTCATCTTGCGAGGGATATTCCATTTGACCCCTCATTCCTGCTGGGCACTCCTCTGCCAAAGCCCTTATGTTCTGGCCAATCCCTACACCCTATACTCTGAAATGCTGATGAAGCCTTGACACTCTGGTGGCTGCAGCACCATCACCCCAAGGCTACCCACCTCTCGCCAAACCCTAATACCCCAAATACTAAGCCCTGAAACCCTACACGCTGCAGAGCCACCACTGCCGGGCACCCCGGCGACAACCCACCTCCACACACCTACCAAACCTCCACCACGGTCCTGATCGTCTCAATCTCAAAGTGCGGGTGGTTCAACCTGCTTTGGGATGCTCGATACGCGTCCGAGCAGCGGCCTCAGCGGACCCAAGGTGACACCCTAGCTAGGCGTATATGGGACAGAGTTTGGCGGACACCCCACCTGCGTTGTGTGGGTGGGTGCAGGCATAGGGCATTGGCTCACACCGTGTTATAGACTCGTTGCGCGGCTCTAGCTTTTACCCTTTGGCACCACGCTAAACCCTAAACCCTAAACCCTCAACCCTCAACCCTAACGCACATGGCTGGGCTTTGTAGCCTCCATCAAAGCCCTGCCCCTATACTATCCACACACCAGCACCCAGGACTGAACACAAACCTCCTCCAACGACAATGCTCCCGCCGTCCTCCCCACCCACCGCCACCACCATCTCCACCCTCACCACCCTCCAGGCCTCTGGAAGCAACCCTACCACATTCCTCACCTTAGGACAATTGCACCCCACAACCCGCACCCCAAAACCCAAAACCTGCCCCACATTGGCCCCACTCAGTCCACACCCGTGTCCCCCCCTTCCCACAGCCCCGCCCCTGCGGCCCCCACCAACGCCATCCCCACCCCCACCGCCACCACCATCGCCACCCTCACCATCCTCCAGGCATCAGGATTCAATCTGAAAACAGCCACGGTACTGGCGGGGGCGGCTTTTGAGTCCTACAATGAGCCCAAACAGGCGGTGGGGGTGCGGGAGCGGGCGGCCAATGGGACGGAAACCGTGTATGTCGACAGGTGAGGAGGGTAGGGGGGGAATGGGATTAAAAAGTGGATAACTCTAATACGTCAAACCCTTGTGTAGGGGAAGTGCCTATCTCCTCAAACCCTAGTCCCCCAATATACTGCAGCGTGCTAACACCTCTCAACTCCCTTTGCATGGGGTAATGTGCCTACTTCAGAAAACCCTGTAAACCCTTGCTTGCGGTGCTTGGCCTATAAGACCCTGTTGTAGCCAGGGTTTGCCCTAGGGCAATGGCCTAACTCCAAGAAAACCCTTGTGCAGGGACTACGTTCGGAGCAGCTTTGCAGGCCTGCTGCGGGTGGTGGTGAAACGAGCAAGCAACCTCCCCGCCAGCGATGTAGGTTGCCCGACAAGGTTGACCTAGGCTATTTTCCGAAAATCATTATCCTGTTATTCTGTAGTCTGGCCCTGGGCATCTGGTCAGGAGTGGGGAATGGAGTCGCATCATACTTGATAAGTCTGTGCTACTGGGCTTGGCACTGCTGCTGCAGTGCGTGTAACTCGTTAAACAACTGTTTGAATGTCGGGCTCTCGGTTTTTTGTACCCCTGTGGAGGGAGTCTTACATGGTTGTGCACATTTGTATCGCGATTAAAAATGTGACGGATTTGCACCCCCTTTGTGCCGCAGTTTCTGGGGAAATCGGACCCGTACGTGGTTGTGAGTGTCGGAGAGAGCAGCGGGAGCACTGCGCCTGTCTCCCAGGACCTAAATCCCACGTGGGATGAGGAAATACTCCTATTTGTAAGGTGGGTGCCCCTCTTCCCCTTCATCCGTGCCCCTCAGCCTGTTTCCCAGGACGTCAACCGCACATGGGACCAAGAAATGCTGCTATTTTGTCAGGTAAGCATCCCCACCCCTAAAGCAAACCGCACCTGCGCTTTTGGCCCCTGATGGGTCGGTCGGTGGCCACAGAGAGTAGGGTACTCCCAAGCAGAGGGGGGGGGGTGCACGTGAAGGTGGCCAGGTAGGTTTTCCACCTACTGGTGCCCACCACGTCACTGTGGTCACCAGCTAGGGCCTAGGGTTTTATTGCGGTCACCTTTAGGGATTAAAAAGATGGGGTTGGTGGCCTCGGGAGTGGAGTCCCACATAAAAGCATGTTCTTTAAGCCACGAGAAGGGAGCCTTTTTTAGTACGGTATGTTCCAAAATCATTTTGGATCAACATTGTAAATGCTCCGTGCAGGGACCCATCCAAACAGCGCTTAACCCTTAGGGTATTGGACCAAGACATTGGCTCATCGGATGACCTCTTAGGCACAACCATGACAGGACTACTCCCTTTGTGCGATGGGGAGGCGCATGATTTGGAGCTGGATTTGAGGGGGGCAAAGGGGCCTGCTGGGAAGGTGTTCCTTTCTGTGAAAATGCTGCCATTCACAGGTGGGGCCTAGGGGAACGTACACCCTACACTAGGGTCTGATTCCTCAGCATCACATTCCATGCAGCTTGCTTCAGTGCTGCTCTTTAATTACTGTTATCTTCATGTACATATACATTAAAATAGGAGAATATGTACTGTTGTCTTCCATCTTAATGAACTTGTCCACATCCTGAGAAGACCCTGGTTATCAGCACCACTATTGAGGGGGTTCTTACTACATTTTTTGGCCCATTGTGGGGACCCCATAACATAATATTCCCCTCTGCAGAAGGTCTTGGAAATGTTCGAAAATTTCACAAATTCCAGCAAAATCTCTGCACAAAAACAAATCCATGTCGCAGACGACGTCCTGGACATGAGTACCACTGTTGAGGATGAGACTGTCTCCGATGAGATGCTGGCCAAGATGGGTGCCAGGTGGCGAGCGTTGGTGACTCTGGCAGAGGCGGCTGCTGACGAGGCGTTTGATCCACTCATGTTCATTGCAAACCCAGGGACAGACACGCAGGTGACAATCGATGGAAAAAGCGTTTGAGTTGAAAAATGACCATATAATTGTACTATTACAGGCTCTGAAGGCAGTAATTGGTGAGATGGTGTCTGATAATATGCTGGGGGGATAGCATTTGCAGGGACGGCGCTTGTGAGGACGTGTCAGAAACGCTGTCAACCCTGCAGCCGTACACCCCTGACCAGGCATTCTGACAGGGCATTTTTTGCAATCCCGGGTGTGGCTATCGTGGATCCCTGCGTGGCGAAGGCTGTGCCTGGCCTTCGGGGCACTGCGCAGGCCATGATCCGGGATCTCCTGAATCCCTTGCAGCCACTGTTTTCAGGGTTTTCCTTGGGCCAGCCACCTACCACAAGTGCGCTTTTCAAAGCGGCTGTCTGACACACAATCCCCCCTTAAATCCCAGGTGTGGCTCTTATGGAACCCCGCGCGGCGATGGCTGTGCCCAGCCTTCAGAGGCACCGAACAAGTCAAGATCCAGGATTTCCTCACTGACCTCAACATGGTGCCAGCCCCCTTCAACGCGGAGCGGGTGCGCAGCGGGGCAGTCAGCCTCATGGTAAGGGTGCCTGTGGGGATTTGGGAGAGGTTCTGTGAGGAGGGGTTGATGCGTTACAAGCAGGCCCTGAGTTGAAATTGGGAGGGGTTTGGGAAGAGGGCGTTCTGACCGGCCTCAACATGATACCTACCCCCTTCAACGCGGAGCGGGTGCGCACCGGGGCAGTTATCCTCATGGTGAGGATTTTTGTGGGGATTTGGGAGGCATTCCTGCAAACCTCGCAAATGCGTTGTAGCAGCCAGTAATTGGCAGCGCTGCAGCTTTGTGCACCTAGATTATAAAGTACGTCAACTGCACAATCATGTAAATGAGCATGTACATGTCACATGCTGCGGATGACTCCATGTACTTCCCCATTTTGCAGCCCTCTGACCCCCCCCCTGCCCCCTCATCATGGTCCGGCCCTGGTGACATCTTGGCAGCCGCATCGAGCCTGTTTGGATCGGTGGGGCAGCAGGCAGCGGAGTCATCACAACCGATCACACCATCGGAGGATGACGCCTGGGTGAGTCACCCTAAGTATATTTTAGGGAGTGGCTTACCTGTAATACACAGAGTTTGCTAAAACGTGGTCCACCCTACACTTCATAAAATGAAAACACATGACGAGGTGTCTATGCTGTTGTAAACATGCCGTGGCAGGTTAGGATTGAGGGTAATTTAAGTCATTCTAACAATATAAATGACCCCTGATTAAATACCATGCATCATACTTACCGTGGACTGGTGGGAACGCTCCCCTTTCACATTTTCCGTTTTGCGCAGGTTCACTCGGGGTTCCTGCAAGGCTACGACAGCGTCCGAGCCCGTCTGATGTCTGTGGTGGGAGAGGTGATGGCCAAGGATCCAGGGGAGTGGCGGCTGTTTGTGACTGGGCACTCGCTGGGTGGCGCCCTGGCCACGCTGTGTGCGTACGAGCTGGCCGACCGCAGGTGAGGGGTCATCCCAATGCTCTGGGGTTTATGCAGGTATCCTACGCCCTCCACTTCCTGCAAAAACCTTAAACGCTAAAAATTGCAAGGGGGGTGGCAGGTGGTTGTGGCAGGGCACTCGCTGGGTGGCGCCCTGGCCACGCTGTGTGCATATGAGCTGGCGGACCGCAGGTGTGGGGGTTATCCTAATACCCTAGAGTTTCAGGCCTTTTCCCTTTTCTCCCTTGGTGAAAACCCTAACCCCTGGTCCCTGTTTGTGACTGGGCACTCCTTGTGTGGCGGCCTGGCCACATTGTGTGCATACGATGTGGCCGGGCGCAGGTGGGGTGCTACCCTAACCTAGAGAAAAAGCTGAACCCTAATGAATACACCATAGAGCCCGTCTAGTCCCTAAACCCTAAACCCTCCCCCTTTGACAGGTGGCCTGTGTCCTCCCCTCCCCCCGTCACCATGTACAACTATGGCTCCTCTAGGGTTGGCAACAGGTTTTCGTCCAGGAGTACAACACTCCAATGCCCGACACCAGCCGCTTTGAGAACACCCTAAACTCCAAGCCACAACCCTGCAGGGCCTGCACTCTGGCCCCTAAATCCCTGTATTACCACAATTCGCAGGTGGCCTGGGCCCTCCCCTCCCCGCGTCACCATGTACAACTACGGCTCTCCTAGGGTTGGCAACAGGGTTTTCGTCCAGGAGTACAACGCGCTGGTGCCCGACACCTGGCGGTTCGCAAACACACGCGACATTGTGACAAGTGTCCCTCGGCTGCTTGGCTACAAGCACGTGGGCAGGGCGGTGGCGGTGGATGGGGAGGGGGGCGTGCACTTTGTGGATGGTGAGAGAGGGGTTAACGGAGTGCATTTGCACGCGTTCAGTGTGCCATGGGGGCATTTGGGTCCACTTTTTATACATGTTGGATGCATCTGGTGGTTGGTGAGGGCCGTTTGATTATGGCCCCCCTGTTACTTTGATGAAACAGAGGTGTTTAGTGCAAAGTCAAATTGGTTTGCAGGTAATGATCGTGATTTGTTAGACGGCAAGGACATATCCGCACTGACTGCCCTGGTGGACCAAGCCAGGCAGGAGCTGGAGCAGAGTGTAAACCCTATGGTAGGGTTTGGCGAGGGTGTTGACCTGGCCAACCTGCGATTTGAGGATGTGGCGGGAGCGGTGGGTAGCCTGCAGGTAAGCAAATCCTAAACCCTGTTGTAGGAAACCGTAAAGCATGTGATGGGTCGGCGGGCAGGAGCTGCATTTTGTTGGATGCTGCACTAACTGCAGTTTGCATGCCCAGGGATTTGCTGACAGATAGTGCAGTCGGTGGCACAATTGATTGCACATACTGCAGGTTATGTCGCGCATACCCAGGATTGCCCACCTGCATGCACATCCGGATTGCGCACGGTACCTACATACACACCTAATCGCAAACCCCTTGATGTAGGAAGCATTGGAGGCGCTGGCTGCCCAGGCGCCCTCTGCGTTTTCCCCCCTGCAACAAATCCTGGATCAGGAGATAGACATGATGAACACGCTGGCAGATGGCAGGTGAGGCACCAAAAACCTGAACCCCTAAACCCTAACCCCCTAAACCCTGAAAGTCCCTGAATCTACATGAACCCTGATCCCTAATCCCGGTGATGGACCAGCTGCCACCTAAAACCCTAAGGGTCCCTGCACCTGAACCCTATCTGTCACTCCTCCCTCCATCCCTCCTTGCTGCGCAAAGCGCAGCTTTGAATTCAACCTTTGAAGCCGAACCTGCTTGTACCTATGTTCCTTGCTGGGTGCAGCGCAATCATGGAGCACCTTGAGCCCAACTACCTATCCTCGCTGGAGGTCCTGGTGGCTGCAGCGGCAACCAAGGAGCAGCAGGCCATCGGGTGAGCTGGAGCGTTTGGACCCCCAGCATTGGCGACAACTTTTGGAACTGGGGGGAGCGAGATGCACACTTTTCTCCTTCCGATCTCCAGCCAATTGTACACAAGGGGTTTCAATGAAGAACCTAGAGCCCATCAGCCTTTCTCACTGGAGGTTAGGGTGGCTGGAGCGGCAAGCAAGCAAGAGCCAGACCACCGGGTGACAGAGGGGCTGTCAGATGAGGATTTTGCAAGGCTGAATGCGATTTTGGCATGTGGAAGGAGCTGGGGCTTGAGCGTCTGTCCAGGAGGACTTTAAAATAATTTTTTATCTTCTGTGGTAAACCTTAAGTATGTTTACTTGTTTCCATGTACACCTGAACTGATCATTATGCTTATTTTTTCGTATTACCTAGCCGCAAGGCTGAGACTGGCTTTTTAAAGCTCTGGACAGTAGACTCTGAGCAGATTCACTTCAGCAGGTTTTGCATGGTTGCATCCAGATAATCCAGGAACGGTGCAGCTGCACTTGCAGCAATCGTCCGGCGTGCCAGGGCTAGATGGTGCAACCCTAGACCTGAACCCTTGGCTCTGAACTGGCGGCACTGAGTTTACTGGTCGGCCTGTGCTTCGGAGAAGCATGACATGTACACTGTAACGAAGCTTCCTAAGCACATGTACATGCACGTAGTGCCCACGCACCAGAAGGGCTTCGTGGCACAAGCCTGCTGGCAGCTACCTCATCTGCAGATATTTGCTGTAAAAGCACTTTTACAAACCAACATAGAAATTAAAATGAAATATGTTTTGTTATATTTCACAAAAACAATTCCTAAAAATCATTGAGTTCAACCGTGTTTTTCTCTCTCGACCTGATACTGCAAGGGATCACTTGTGTTTAAACGACAGCTGACCGCTGACCGCACGAAGATAAAAAGGATCCCTCTCCTTAAACTCGCCTGCTTTCAACACCGAGGTGTCAACGTGCTTTGTGGTAACCTGGCCAGGGGTGCAAGCAGGGCGCAGCCTAGACCACAGAAACCCCGTGCTGCTTCAAGGTAAGGACCACAGAATGCAGGTTCGTACTTTCTGCTGTAAATAGCTCGTCAACCTATCATGTGTCTTGGCGTTGTAACCCCGTGGCATTGTGGGCGATTGGTGTTGTTGGGTTCACGTGGGTGGCGAGCTTGACATGAGAACACCCCACCCTGATCTCTTTCCTACACCTTGTTAGTGTCCAAAACACTTTGTTCAGCCTGTTACGTGCGGCGGCAGTGAAAGTGCGCTAGTGGGACCAGATTGGCTAGCCTCCTTATGCATGCACCCCACGTGGCAGACAGTCCACCGCACGTGCAACTGCCACTTCACTCACCCTGCAGACGAAGCGTTGGGCAACACTCGCGATCAGCTATGCAGCCACACACTTTTGCTGCATCAAAAACCCTGTCCAAGGCGCCACTGCCTTAGGTGTCAAGTGTGCAGTGTTTTTGAAACCTTTTCACTCAGGGACCTCTGCACCAGCCCACACCAACCTTCATCCAACACCCAACGCCAAATACCTACGCGGCTTTACAGCCTTGCATGGATACTTTATGGACGTGCACGGCTGGTAGCACCACCACTGGCAGCTGTGGTGGTAGCCTTCACTGGGGTCACACCATGCGCTAGGGTTTCCATAGGGTTACACCTGTCAGGGTCGTCTTTGCTGACGTCAAGCCATGCGCTCAAGGGTTTCAGTGGGGTTTTTAAGTTAACCCTGCTCGCCCCGCAGGATCCCCACCACCTCCCAGCTCCAGCAGCCCACCACCACCACCACCACCACCAGGGACCCCACCATCCTCCACAGCCCCCAGTCCCCCAACCTACAGTTCCCTTCCCGTAACCACATTCCATCCAATATCTCCCCTGCGCAGCCTGCTGCAGACAAGCCCAGCCTAGGGTTCCACCAGCGGGCCACCTCCACACCTGACTTGCACAATCGGGCACCCACAGTTGTCGGCGCTGGATGCCGCACGACCCTAACAAGGGTTTCAGACTTTGGACACAGTTTGATCAGAAGCTCTCAGCCAAAGCACAGCTGCTCATCCCAACCAGCGTCGTTACCCCCTTGCCAACCATGAACCTCCTGCTGCTGCTGCCAGCCCTTGTAGGTAAGCAGCAGACAACCCTAAATGACGAACCTTCAAACCCTAACCCATGCCCTGCGCCAAATAAGCAGCTCTCAAACCCCGAACCTGCTGATGCCACTGCCTGTGTGTAGGCAGTCGTAATCCAAAGTCAAAACCCTAATGAAACCCAACATCTGGTGGGTCACTGTTCACACCACCTACACCCTTGGGTGTTACGCACCTTCACCCTTACCACACCTCCATAATGGCCCAGCATTTATCTAGAATGAACCCCAATGCACACACCGTTTCCCTCCCTTTGATTTGCAGGCAGCCGCATTTTCCCACCCACCTCCCACCCACCACCCGCCCCCTTGCAGGTGCATGTTTCCTCCCCGTTTCCGCATACCTGGTAGACCCCACACAGGCCGGGGATGCAAACACCTTTGCGGGGATGAACACCATCTTCCTGCGAAAATACGAAACCGAGAAAAACATCACCTATGCCAGCCAGCCCCTCATCCTGGTGCTCGAAAACAACAAGGTGCACACGATACAAAAGGGCAACTGGACCGGGGAGTATGAGATTCCTTTGGATCAGTACAATGAGCTTAAGGCGTGCGCACATGCCTCCATTGGCCTGTTCAGCATCTGCGAGCTGCAGGTAAGAAGTAGCCTAAGCAACCCTGAAAGCAACCGTGGAGCCTTATGTCTAGATCCCAAACCTGACATCAAAACAATATCCAAAGAGTAACTGGAGAAGGCAACCTGGTATATGAAATCCACCTTGGATCAGTACAACGAGCGCAATGCGTGTGCACCCGCACCCATTGACCTAAGTCCTACACCTATAGCAGTACACTGACCTCACCAGCCCTGTGTGTAATAACGGTATTTGACGGTCACCTTTTCCTCTTTTCTCGTCGTTTTTCAAAACTAATCCCCTTTTCCTGCGCGCAGAAACAAGGTGCCCCCATCCCCAAGACCTTCCAGAACTTCCCGGGGGATGTGTCCAGCCTTGCTGACATGGCGCTGGCTTCTGAGAACCTGGATGGGGAGGGGTCGGACATGTGCCTCACTGCGCTGTCGGCGGCATTGCAGGTCAGTGGGAAATGTAACAATAGCAATACGGTAAAGGTAGTATAATAAGACTAGTGCAAAAGGGGTGCATGTAACTAACTAACTAACTAACTAACTAAAAGGGGTGCATGTTGTGCCCACCTGATAGTCACGTGGCCAGCCGCCACATCAGGGAATATGCTGCAGCAGTCCTTTGCCCATCCCCCACAAAATTGCATATGCAGGCAGCTTGGGAGTGAATGATTTATTTTGGATTCAGGCGCAATCGGATGCGGTTAGCTCCGACGGGACCAAATTCAGTTACGACCCTGGGCCTCTACTCAGTGCAGGACCAGCGTTTATGCCTGCAATGGAACTTATCTTAGGTTTTAGGGTTTGCATGGGGCTTTTGTGGGCTGCAACCCAGTGGGCAGCAGGGCACCATCAACGCCACGCACCCAACTAATCCAACCCCACTCCGACCCCTTTTCCACAGGTGCAATCGGACGCGTTTGGCTCCGACGGGACCGACTTCAATTACGAAAAGTGCACCTCGGGGCTGTACGCCATGCATGACCAGCTCATGTCCATGGTGAGGAAGGCAGGGGAGCTGCACTTTGCAGGTAGGGAGGTGCACCACACGCACACCATCCCTTGTGTAGATAAGCAAGGTAAATTCAGGTTTTAATGTAAAATGGCACAACTAGCTCATCTGCACGGCAAAGAAGGCAGGAGGGCTGCGCATCCCTGGCATTCATGCCACACTCTATGTCCCCCCCTTGCGCTCCTTGCAGCGTCCAATGCCAGTTTTTTCCTTCTTTTTTTAATGCTGCTTTTCGACTTCTGCAGCGTACACCCAGGTTCTGGCGGGCATCCAGTCCAACGTGTCCGCTGCGGATTGGGCGGCTGCAATTGCGATGGTCATGGATTCACAGGTAGGGTGCAGGGTTTGGGGTGTAGCGTGGAGGTAAGGACATGGGTGTGACACTGTGTGACAGGCTGCAAAGAATGGAATAGAATGGAATGGAACGGAACGGAATGGAATGGAGTGGAATGGAATGGGATGGAATGAATGGGTGGTGGGGGTTGGCTCTTTACCCACGCTGCTCTTCCTCAACCCTAACCCTGGCCCACCTGTATCCATGGGTACATCGAACAATTACCAATCCATCCAAGTCCATTACATGTTTGTCTATATGTAATTGTATGTAAAAGGGGAAATACAGTTAAGATGAAACACTTTTAATTGTCACATGATGCAATGTGGACTTGCAGAATGCGCGGGTGAACAACCTCCTTACCGCCATCGTCATGGAGACCCTTGGCCACGACGTGCTGGTGAATGAGCGCCTGTTCTATGCCGAGAATGTGTTTGACAAGAATGTGGCCACCCTCTTCCTGAGGACCAAGCTGGCGGATCAGGCGCTGAGCCAGGCCATGTTCAAGGGGAAGTACCACACAGGTGATGACTTTGTTTCATTAAATAGTACGTAAAATACAGTCCCTCCCCCCCTACTAAGCTGGCGGTTCAAGCATCGATCCAGGCCATGTTCAAGGGGAGGCACCACACATGTAAGCGAAGAGTGTAGGCGTACGCAAGCAGGGAGGAAAAAGACCCCCCTGGTGAATAGGGTAGATGTGTTGGGGAACCATTACCCGTCCAATACTAAGCAAAGACAAGGCCCCTCCTCAATCCATGCCAACTAAGTCACTCACATCCTTCTTGTTTTCTCATTTTACTCACTGACTGTTTGATTATATTGGCGTGCAGGGGAGGATTTGTTTGGGGATGTGGCAAGGGCGCACGTGGGTTTCAACTTTTTCCCAGCCGGCCCCACCAACCTGGGCAGTGTTGTGGAAGAGATGGAAGAGGTTGTGGCTAACATGACCAGCATTGATGGCACTGGCATGGGGGACAGCACGCTGGGTGTGTCCATCAAGTCCGGGGTATGATCAAGGGGTTTATTGTACAACGGGTTAATTTCACGTTGTGGAGAATGGGCGCACCTGGGGTTCGAATCCCAGCCGCCCCACTAACCTGGGCAGTGTTGTGGAAGAGATGGAAGAGGTTGTGGCTAACATGACCAGCATTGATGGCGCTAGTGGGGTGGACAGCACGATGGGGGTCTCGATCAAGTCAGGGGTATGATCAAGGGGTGTATGGTACAACGGTTGGCTTTTAAGTTCTGAGAATGATGCATGGGTGCACCACAAGGGTTTAGGGTTAGGGTCAGGGTTAGGGTTTAGGGTTTGCAGCTGGTATTGACCAAGGGTTTGTGTGCCTTCAAGGTTTGAACTGATATCAACATTTTTTCCCCTGCATCCCACTGGGGTATCAAGCGGGGACCAGCCAAACCCTTCACAAGGGACACGTATTGAAATTTGCAGTTTATTGGTCCTGAAGCAACAAGGGGATATTGTAATGAACGCCCCTGATCGCACTACAGACACGTTTTCCGGCAGTCTTGGGCGGAGGCTATGCTTTCTGCTAATAGCTAGCTTTCTGCTAATAGCTAGCTTTCTGCTAATAGCTAGCTTTCTGCTAATAGCATAGTATGCCTTGTGATTAAATCATGTTTGGTGCCTAGCCTTCTGAAACAAACCCTGTTTGTTCCATCTGTGCCTTCCCTTTCCAAACAAGAAAATATTTTTTCTTTCTTCCACTTTATTTCTGTGCGGGTCACAAGCCTTGATTCACAAGGAATTGCAAGGCTTGTGACAGTTCGATTGTGGTGCAAACCATGTGGGTGCCCATCCAGCAGTTTCAGCACTCTATTTGGGCACCGGCTGTAACATACCGGAGCATAGTTTTCGAGGATTTCCACTCAGACACGCTGACTGCTACACCAGCTGTGTCGCTAGGAGGACCTAGCCAATTGACAACAGTTACTGGGCGGATGCAGTTTTAAAACCCTAGGGTTCCACCTGGGCTTGTCACCTGATCAGCCTCGACGTGTGCACGGGCCAGGCGTGCTCGTAAATTAAAGCTGCAGGCCCTGTTTGTTGATTCAGCCTCCTCACAGGATGCTGTGTCTGACCGAACGGTTCGGCAGGTCGAACCGGCGCAATCTTGGGTAGCTGCCTGGCCAACCCTAAAGTAGGGTTCATTCGGGCAGTACACGGAGTCCGACGCTTGGTATGGTACGGGTTTCGGCAGGCCTCTGGCCTGCAAAAGCCCACTCGTAGTCCTTAGCTGTCCATCAAGTGTTGGGCAACCCTATCCATCCCAACCCCGAGGGGGAAAGCACTGCCGCTATACGCCAACGCCTGTGTCGGCGCGTTGCCACCTCATCACTCGTTGGCGGTGAACGCAACGTGGCACACCAAGCCTGGCAATCAAATACTCCTTTTTCCCCCCGAACGGTGGGCATATCAGCGCCCGCCCAGGAAGCGTACCCTATCCACACCCTTCTGATTGCATTGGTGCCGGCGCTAGGTGCTGCAAAGCGGGTCGGCGATTGCCAAACCCGACGGCATCACCTTTTGACAGAACAGCTGGCACAGCCCGGGAGGACCCCATGCGCTTGGGCTCGGTCAGTGGCGGAAAGAGGTGAATAACGGCTGGCGATTGAAGTCTAGAGGGGAGGACGCCCATCCAGAAGCTGGCATCCCCAGTACTTTGGTGTTGCCCAGGAGGACTATGATGGCCATGGCACCCACCGCCATCCTGTGCCTGCTCCTGTTGGCGGGGGCGGGGACTGGGGCCAAGGGGAGGATTGGTGCCGGTGGGATGGTGGACAGCCAAGGTAGGGTTATGGGAGGCATGGGCTGGTGGGGGCGGGGGGGTGAACAGCTCAAGGTTTGCACCACATTGGCTGCACAGCACGGATAGATAGATGGGTAAGTGGCTGCGCAGCACGGTCTATACCCACCATGGCCGGTGGGCGGTGGGTTGTCACACACCAGGTGGTATTTGGAAGGGGAGGGTGTTGGTATATGGGTGGTGGCGGACTGACTCACCGGTCATGCCAACTGGGGGCAGGGGGGTGGCTGGGGGCAGTGTGTGGGGGGAGCAGGGGGTGGCTGGCAGCGCATGGGTTGGTGGGGGACTCCCACTGCCTCCAGGGATTGTGTGTGGGTGTGTGGGGGGAGAAGGAATGCGGATACTTTGCCCTGACATGGGGCCCCATTGGGTCAGTTGCAATAGTGGGTTGGGGTGGAGTCGAGTGAACGGGGGCGCCCTGATGGTCATGCCAGGTGTGCACAGGTAAAAGATGGGTCGCGCCAAGCCGCCTCAATGCGGGTGGGGGGCGTGGTGTAGGCACTCACCTGGTGCCACATGCTTGGGTTTAGGGTTCAGCATGTCACACCCTAAACCCTACTTTGAACACACAGGATCCTCCCAACCCCATTCCGCCTGAAAGCACACAAGCAGAAACCCTACCTCCCTGCCCAAACCCTAACCTGAAACCGCACCCGCAGGGCTAGCACGAGGCGAGGGCGATGACTCGACCCTCTCAGCACCCGCTGCTATTGGCAGGGGACTACTAGGTGCGAAGGCCCCACCCAAGAAACGGCCACCACCCCCGCGCAAGTCACCGCCACCAAAGAAAAGGTCCCCACCCCCCAAGTCCTCCCCATCACAAAAGAAAAGCCCCCCACCACAAAAGAAGAGCCCCCCACCACAAAAGAAGAGGCCCCCACCACAAAAGAAGAGCCCCCCACCCCCCAAGTTCCCCCCACCCCCAAAGAAAAGACCCCCACCGTCAAAGAAAAGACCCCCACCGCCCAAGTCGCCCCC
>JAULBX010021742.1:0-76466 GCA_032358255.1 Heterotrichella gracilis | reverse complement strand
ATTTATTTATTTATTTATTTATTTATTTATTTATTTATTTATTTATTTATTTATTTATTTATTTATTTATTTATTTACTTACATTCAATACATCAAAATCCCCAACTCTTCAAGATGGGGGTTTTATTTATTTGTTCATACAACCGCACCTTCTGCGCCGCTTGCTTGATGTGCGTGAGCCTGGCCTGTACGTAACACCTATAGGTAGGTACTAATTTGAGCGTACCTATGGTGGAACGTCGCCACAGTGTGGGAGGTTTATATAATACGGTAGTACATGGCGTCGCCCAATTCTTATGTATTTGCTTAAATATTTGCAAGTTCTTTATCCATTTGGTTCTTTCATTTCTGGCGCCGCACGCACCTTCTGCGCTGCCTGCTTGATGTGCGTGAGCCTGGCTTGGATGTAGGACGCGTCGGTAACCTTCCACACATTGCGGTAGTACTGCTCCAGCACATCCTGCGGTGGGGGTTTAGGGTTTAGGTTACTTTCCACGCGTTGCGATAGTACTGCTCCAGCACGTCCTGCAATGGGGGTTAGGGTTTAGCGTCCAGAGATAGGGTCCAGGTCACCTTCCACACGTTGCGGTAGTACTGCTCCAGCACGTCCTGCAATGGGGGTTCAGGGTTTTGAATTTGGGTTTAGGGTATTGGTCACCGTCCACACGTTGCGGTAATACCCCTCCAGCACGTCTTGCAGTGGATTTAGGGTTTGGATTGGGGTGTAGACATGGGGTTTAGGGTTTTAATCACCGTCCACAAGTAGCGCTAGTACCCAGCCAGCACAACCTGCGTCAGGGAATTTGGGTTTGGATTAAACCTTGGGCTTGGGATTTAGGGTTGTGAGTCACGGTCCACACGTTGCGCTAGTACTGTTCCAGCACATCCTGCAATGGGATTAGAGTTTAGGATCCAGAATTAAGTTTTAGGTCACCATCCAAAGATGCCCCTCCCCGCCATTTCCCCTCCCCTGTCCCCGCACCTTTTTCTCCCCCTCTCCTTTCATGAAGTAATCCAAGGGCTTGTGCTGCAGCTGGTCCATCAAGTCATCCATGGCGTCCTATGGGGCACAAGGACAGCATTATATAGCATAATGGAAAAACAGTAGGCCGGGTTTTGGGATTTAGGGTTTCTTGTCCATCAGGTCATCCATGGCGTGCTGTGGGGCACAAAAAGGCACATCATATTATGGGCAACAGTGGGCAAGGTCTTAGGAATTAGGGTTTAGGGTTTCTTGTGACAATGGGCAGCCTTAACGCATTGTTGCAATGGCCACCAATACCGGAGGGCGCCGCAATACCTAGCTGCGGTATACTGTAGGATGCAAGAAGTGCATCTTGCAAGCAAGAAATCAGTGTGTTCTTTCTACAGCCCAAGACTCCTGTTTTCCTAACCCCTGTCCCCTGCTCTGGTATTGACGGGGGGGTCAAGTGTCGTGTGACTACATGCAATCTGGCATTAAAGCCAGGTTAGCTACAGGATACACCTCAACCCCCTCACGAGCCAAGGCATGTCATTTACCTAATGATTAAGTGTAGTAACTGCAAATTTTCATGAAGTATGCAGATTCAACAAGTTGCAATCTCCCCGTCAGATTGAGTTACATATTAGCCATGTATCCAAATGCATGACCATTTGGGTGGGACACATGCCAAAACCACACGCAGATATGGGCAAATGGAGCGCACAATCCGTGCATATTACTTCATGGGACAGGGGATGTACCGATTTATCCTATAGGACTCGAGATCTGCTGGACCAAGTGCCCACTCAGGTCAAGGTCCTCCATGGGGTGGCACATTCCATGTTTAGGGTTTAGGGTTTAGGATTTAGGATTAGGGTTTGGGACCTAGGGTAAGCTCCTCCTTTGGGTGGCAATTTTGATGCCGCAGTGGGACCAGCAGACAATTACAGCATTTCCCGCAGCTCATCCCCATCAGAAGCATGGCTGCAGGGTATATTCCAGTGAAGCCTTTTGCTCTGGATCCGCCTGCCACGGGGTTTGGGCAAGTGCGGCTCTGAAGCAAACGATGCCACAGCCATATACGCCGCAGGCACTGCTTTGGACAAAGAAAACCTGCGGGATATGCTGTGATTGTCTGCTGCACACGGGGCTGAAATCCATAAATCAGGCCATTTGAGCGGGGTTTTGTTCATATGCAATGGCCTTTACGTCTACCAGGCGCTTGGTCCACCAGCAACAGACAAACCCTAAACCCTTGAACCCTGGACCATAGACCCTAATCACTGGCCACTATGTGGGACTAACGGTGTGGGGGTGCTCAATCCCTGCATGCGGTACCCCCCATGCCAGCCTCGCCAGCACCCAGCTCACGCATCCCCGAATGTACGGTTCCACTTGCCAAGGTTCCCCCATTCTTAGGCGCCCACCAATGCGCCAAGCAAGGCAGTGGTTGCTGCACGAGGCGCCAAACAATGCGCCAAACAAGGCAGCAGCACGATCGCTGCTGTTGGTTCGCACGCGTCTGCACCGTCATCGCCCGGAGGCTCAAATCCTAACCCTGAGTTGTAGATCCTGAACAGCCAGCACGTAAAGGCTCTGACACCCTAAAAGTAAACCCTAAACAATCACAGCCTGGAGCCGCTGAACCTACACCATCCACCCTAAACCCTAAACGGTTTCAAAAGCCCTGAGACTCCGCCAGATCTGTCCATGAAACCTACAATGCAACAGTGGGTTTTCAAATCCCTTGTACACGCCCATGGAAACGTAACTCAGTCTGCAAAAAGGTTGATTAGACCGCACCGCGTCGTTGCAGGCCTCTGCCTCACCCTGGCAAGCAGGTGCTTTGCCAAACGTTGGACAAGGCACCTGCCGCTGAACCTACACCCCAAACCCTAAACCCTGAACATGTTCTGGCCTTGAGACTCTGCCATGTCTGTCCTTGAATGCAGCAATGCACCAGTGCTGCAACTGCCTGCCACACGCCCATGAGAGAAAACGCAAGAGTGCAACATGGTTACATACCCCGAACAGTGTGGTTGCAGGCCTCTGGCTTAACCTGGCAGCGGGTGCGTAACATTATCATGCACTGAGTACACTGGCCAGGCCGCCTGGCCGCAGTTGTGGGTGTTTACATTGCAGCCAGCTGCCATGGCTCGTAGCTGGAAAAGCTGCCTTGAGATATCACCTTTTTTAGGGTCTAGGCAACTTTTGCAACTGCGAGCAATGCAAACTGGCTGCAAACTCACAAACCCACAACTGTGGGCAGGCGGCCCAGACAGAGTGTACCCTGGTGCATGACAATATTGAATGATGGGTGGCTTAGCCTTAAATTATGGCGGTTAAATGTGGCTTTATTAATTTGGGTTTAGTAAGCCATAACTGGATTTGCAAGCCGCTATGAATCTCATACAAAAATGGGGCGGCAGCCTTCCTCTGGTATGCAAGCATTGCAGTAGGAGCTACACGCGTGACAGCAAGGCAGCGAGTGAGGGCGGTGGCTAACATGTTGATCCTGCCTTGGTGTCACGCATGTAGCTGCTTACCGCAATGCATGCCTACCAGAGGTTGGCTACCTCCCCAGTTGTACAAGACCAGCCGTGGTACAACAATAAATTCCAATAATTACATGTTTGCCTAAAGCATGTAATTATTTAAATTTATTGTTGTCCCCCAGTTGTACAAGGCCAGCCGTGGTACAGCAATAAATTCAAAATTCAAGTGCTTTAGGCAAGGACCCTTTACCCCCTACCAGTCTGACCTTGAGCGCTTGCAGCCGCGTTTTAGTTGCCAGCCGTAGCCATCTAATAAACAATGAAACAGGAAAGTAGCCTTAGCCGTAGCCTTAGCCATCTAATCACAGTTTTTAATAGGAAACTGTGTAGTATTCGACCAGTAAACATATTTCAAATAGTATTTAGATAGCAAACATCTACAAATAACCCTGTTTAAATGTCTTTCTCATTGAATTGCCCCTACCAGCCGTATCTTGAGGGTGTGCAGCCCAGTCTCAGCAGCAGGAGTGTCCTTGTCCAGCTGGCCGTTCACATGCGCATCCATGGCTGACAGCTGCGCCAGCTGGCACTCCACGCGCACCGCGGTGGAGCACTGCACATAAGGGAGGAATGGTGTCACACTCAGTGCGTATGGTAGGGTGCAAAGGGGAGGAAATGGCATGTACTTAATGCGGGGAGCGCGGCATGCTGGGGCGCATGGGAGCAATATTTTTTTATTTTTTCCCCAGTTAAATGGCGCGCCATCGTGCTCGTTCACACATGTGCATCCATGCTGGACAGCTGGCTCTTTATCCACACCGCCGTGGAGCACTGCACAGAGGTTGGGGAATGGACGCAAAATAATGCAGAAGGTAAATGTGGTGGGATTAAACGATGTGTCACACTACTGAGTAGGGTGAACAAGGTCATGGGGTGGAGGGGAGGGGGGATCAATTCCGGGATGGCCGTTCACATGCGCATCCCTGGCAACCGGCTGCGCCAGCTGGCCATCTACCCACCCTGCGGTGGAGCGATGCAAGGGGGGGAATGGCTTTATACTACAAAGGGGAGGGAACAGACGTGATGATTGTGGCAGTGGTTGATTGCAAGTGGGGAAAAGGGATTGATGGTCGTGCACATGCACATCCCTGGCAAGCAGCGGTGCCAGCTGGCAGTCTACCCGCACCCCGGTGGAGCAATGCGGGGGAGTGGGGGATCATGGCGGGGCGTGGGCTCCAAACTGCATGCTATTCACTTGAATGTGTTGACATTGAGTAATTTTTCATTACTATAAACAGTGGCTATTGTCACAAGATGACACGCCGGTGACGGCTGAAAGCTGAAAAATGCTTCACAAATGCTTCCTGCTTTGTGAGTGGGGGTGAGCAAGCCGAGCAGCAGCGATGCGCACGACAAGACCAAGTACATGAGGATGTTGGTCAAGTTCTTGAAGGTCCAGACAGAAGTTGCACAGGTCCTGATCGAGCTCCACATCGGTTCAGCTCACGCAGGACCGTGGCCACCTCAGTCTCACCCACAAGTACTTCTGCCAACATCCACAGGTCCTTGTTCCTGTCATGCTCATCCCTGCTGCCCTGCTCAACCCTAAACCCTAAACATCCCTGCCTCACCCACAAGAATTTGGTCAACATCCACAGGTCCTTGCCCTTGTCATGCTCAACCTGCTGCCCTCTTAAACCCTAAACCCTAACCCCCGGGATGTTTAGTAATCATCCCTGCTGCCATGTCTGTTCAACCAGCGCACCAGGACCTGAGTGGGGCCACACTGCAGTACGCAAAAACCAGCTGATCCTGCAGGAAAGCCCAGGGTGCTGCAGCGAGGTGGCCAGCACTGCAGCGAGCTTGCAGTCACACTGGAAAATCCTGCAGGAAGAGCTGGGTTCGACATGCTGCAGGGTGGCCCCATTGAGGTACTGACTTGCTGGTTGAGCAGGCAGGGCAGCCAAGGGATTCTGACTGCTCACCACAATGGGTTTTGTTGACGTGACATCCGTTGCCTGGCGTATGTACATTTTCAAAGCTGTTGATACTACCACCGGTATGATGGTGGTAAAATTAGGTTTAGAGGAATCTTAATTGAAGATCTTCTTCAACGTCCCCACCAAGACTTTGGGATAAAGAAGCACTGGAAACACTGTTGCGTTGTAAATTGCCAAGGTCCTCGTCCACGGTACTGCGCAGCTTGCAAGACAGACGGAAAGGCCCCATTTCAAGGCATGCATGTATAGCTAAGCATGTTCAGGTACTGGTGAAGCCTTCACCTATACCTGAACATGCTGCATCAATTGACGCCTGGGGGTTGATGTTGCATTTACAACAACAATAAGGGCAACACAATGGTCTTCTCAAATTCCCTATGTCCGCAAAGGTGATAAGCCATCTCTTAAAGAAGACAGGACTTAGGAAATCAAAAATAATAAACAATAAATAATGAATTGCAAATAGGAATCTATAGGCCTAGGAATAGGTCGGACCTGGGACTCCCCCTATTATGTTAATACCCTCGATGTCGTAGGTGCCTCGGCCTGCAACCCCAGACCCTGCTCTGCAGCAGTACGACAGTGCCATTGTGCTCTTGACTGAACTGATGGCTTGAGAAATACAGGTCCTCAGAAGGGCTGCCAGAACGCCAGGTTCATCTAGCTTCAGAGAACCCGTCATTCTCGTCTAATCAGTTCAGTCAGAGCACAATGGCACTATCTTGCTGAACAACAGGGTTCATTTGTGTATTTATTTAAGTACAGGGTCTTGGGGATGCATGCCGAGGGCGCTGCAGCCGCTGCTTTGGAAGGGGGGAACTTGGGAATTTGGGAAACTCTTACTTCGCAACTCGGGGGCAAGCTCGACCACAACTGTTTACGACAGTCTTAGGGTCTAAGTTCTTTGTTATTAACAGGAAATTCGGAAAAGACCAGCACTACCCTTAGTAATCCCCCAACCCTAACAACCACCATTGCGTTGATGAAGACCTGCCTTTCACCTGATACACAGATACCACCAACAGAGGCCCCCCACTCCCCCCACCCCTCACCTGGTACATGAAGGGCACCATCAAGCCCAGCCCCCTCCCCCCCACACACCGCCAATCACATCCCCTCACCCCCCACCCCCCACCCCTCACCTGGTACATGAAGGCTGCCGTCATGACCAAACCCACCATCATACCCGCCAGGTGGAGGGTCAGGAGGGGCCCGCTGCGACGGGAGGCGCCACCCGCCCCCGCAGCACCCACCACCACCTGAATCAGACCCACGCCCTGTGCACAAAGAAATCATTTGTCAGGTGGCTTTGAAAGGGTGGACCCGCAAAGGGTGGGCTTGGTATACGATAAACTCAAACCCTACACCCGGACACCTCACAGGCACCATTTACCCTAAGCCGCTGCGACGGGATGCGCCAAGTGCACCATCACCATCATTCACTACCAGGATCAACCCCACCACCACCACCCCCTGAGCGCAGATGCAAGTGCCGTTCAGGGTTGTGAAAAACAACAAGAGGGGGAGAAAAGGCGACAAGCCGGGAATGCATGAACTCAGCATCAGCCTGCTTGGAGATAGTCGGCAGGCTGGCACCCATCATGCGCCAGGGCTCTGTATGTTCTCAGGGGTGTATCCTGTCAATCAGATGACAGTCACCTGCTTGGCAAGGTGCCCCTGTACCTGGTTGACAGAAGCATGCCCAAGAACATACAAGGCCTTTCGCACGATCTAATACCAACCTGCCGGATTTCCCACGGGCGGTCCATGCACTCCCGATTTTAGTGCGCACAATCCCCTGCTAACAGCCTGTTGAGACATGCTGAACCCCTAATACCCCACAGGCCCCCTACACCACTGCGGTGAGCAGCAACCCCCCTAGACCCGCATCGCCGCTCAAATGTGTCCCCCCCCATTGTGCGCAAATGCAATGGCCATTCCCGCCTGTGGGATACAAAAACAACAACAGGGGACGAAAAGGCATCACAAGCCGGGAAGCAGGAACTCAGCACCCGCCTCCTTGCATGTCTCAAGGATATAAGATAAAAGAAGAACCTATTATTATTCTATTACCCTTGGAGATGTCCAGCAGGCCTGTACCAGTGATGCGCCAGGGCTCCGTATGTGCTCATGGGTTGTATCCTGTCAATCAGACTACAGCACCCGCTTGGCGAGGTGCGTGTAGTGGTTGACAGGAATTTAACCCAAGAACATACAAGGCACTCACGCACAATGTAGTACCAACCTGCCACCATTTCCCCAAGGACGCGGGGGGTCCCTGCATCTCTGATTTGAGTGTGCACAACCCCCTGCTAGCAGCCAGTCTCCCTTTTTCCCTTTGGAATGAAGAAAAAACAAACTGCATTCTTCAATATGTATGGTCACAGCCCAATAGAGGAAGCCTACCATATACCCTAAAACCCTATTAGGAAAGTGCCTCACAGATACCCTACACCCTAATACTGCTGTGCCCCACCTCTATCACCCCGTTAACGCCCCACGCTGTGGTTCACAGGCACCCTAAACCCTGCACCTTAAGACCCTACATACCCATTGCACTGTTGACACATCTGCTGAACCCTACCCCCCAACCCCTGACACCCCACAGGCACCCTACAGCGCTGCAATGAGCAGCAACCCCCCTGTACCTGCATCGCCACTCAAATCTGCCCCTCCCCCATTGTATGCAAATGCAATGGCCGTCCAGGTTTGTGGGAATGCATAACAACAACAGGGGATGAAAATGCATCAATCCAGAGTGCAGGAACTCAGCACCCGCCTGCTTAAAGATACCAGGCAGCTTGGCACCAGTCACGCGCCAGGGCTCTGTATGTGCCCAGGATAGGAGCCTGCCAATCAGATTGCGGATACCTGCTTGGCAGGGGGTCCGACCCTGATTGGCACGCCCTCAGCCCTCAAAACATAACGAGCACTCGCGCATGACGTAGTGCCAACCTGTCAGATCTCCCAAGGCCACGGGGGGTCCCTGCATCCCCGATTTGAATGTGCACCATGCCCTGCTTGCAGCAGGCTTGCAGCCAGTTCCACTGGAGACACCCTAAACCCTACACCTTTACCCTATACCCTACTCCTGAACCCTAACCAGGCTGCGCACCACCCCCATTCCCTGTTGACCCACACACACAGGTAGCTAAGGGAAGCAAGTACCCCTAAACCCTAGAACCCTAAACCCTAGCCATGGTGCGCACCACTCCCATTGCCCTGTTGACCCCCCACAGGTAGCCCAGTGAGGCAAGCATCATGGCAACTCCACACACCTGCGCACATGACACGCAAGAAGGCGGTAAGCACACCGCACACAAAAAACCCTAACCCAAAACCCTACATACAGCTGGCTAGCTAGCGGGTAACCAGCATGGCCACTCAGCACACCTGAAGCCCAGGGGGCAACACAGGGGGTACACATGCGAGGCACAACGAATTACAAACCCCAAAAATGGCAGGGGTACTCCGCACACCCTTAAACATGGTGAAGAGCACTATAAGGTACGAATGTGGTGGATTGACACGTAAGCAGACGATGGATGCATAGATGATATTTCATGTGCGCATTGCATGCCTCTTAATCTGTATATTTATATCTATAATCTTAACATGCACCATATCATGCATGTTCCAGCCTAATTCAGGGTTTAGGATAGGGTTTGCAATAGGTCGGTGGTAAGTAAGAATAATCGGTGTATGGACATGCACTGCCGCAGCAAGAGGTGCAGTTGTAAATTTTGCACTCACCAGCTGTCCCACGCATAGCCGGTAGCACCACTTGCATCAGATGTTTAGGGTTAAGGGTTAAGGGTTTAGGGTTTAGGGTTTGCATGCCTCACCAGCTGTCCCACGCATAGCCGGTAGCACCACTTGCACCAGTTGTTGGACTGGGGCCCTGCAACACAGAGAAAATGCCATTTGGAGTGGAGCCTGTTTTTGCACAAAGACCACACGAGGGACACATAGAACCCGAGCCCCTGCACATCTGAATTTGCAAGTTTGATTTTGAATTTTGAATCTGGGCAGCCTTGCGGTCATGCGTGTAACCTGACCACCCAGCGAGAGGCTCTTCAAGCAATTGCATCCCTTGTCATTATCATACAACTTCTACTCCAGGAGGCCCCCATGCCGCTAGGTACATTCCCCTAGTTTGGGGCCAGCATGTGACCCAAGGTCTGGGCTGATGAGGTTGCCCATATATAGGTGGGCGTGCCGCGGCCCCTCCCAGTCATGAAATTGTATTCTGGTTTAGGGTTTAGGGTATAGATGCCACCCGCAGCTTCATGGAAGGCACTCAGTGTGACTTTCCAGGAGCTGCAATTGGCATCTGTATCCTAAACCCTAAACCTCAAGGACAATTTTTCACTGGGACGAGTCTTGGCATGCCCACCAATAGGCGGTCCCCCTCGGCAGTCATGCCCGGGATCCCAAGTCAATCAGAAATTTACGGAGAGAGCCACATGGGGTAGGTACAATAGGAGTCCAGGCATACATTTTCGGAGGCTAACAGGTTGCCCTCACAACATGCAAGGATACATCGACTTGCAGGCTTCCCAGATTGGCGTGCATTTGGCCGACTCGCAGCATGTGCTCTAACCCACACACCAAAACGTGCTAGCACGCTTGCAAGCAAACCCCAGGCTCGCGATGAGCTCTTCCAGGACTTTGACATTGCCCTCTTGGCGATTGCGCTTCATGCTGCAAAACCTGTCCTGAGGATTCAATCCTCTGAGTGTAAGTCACAGCTATTGCAGCATGGAACTCGATCACCAGAAGGACGATTGGAAAGTTCTGGAAAAATTCATTGGGAGCTTGCCTGGGAATATCATCTGAGGGCAAACCCTTCCTTTTAGGAAACCCCAATGCTGAAACCCTAAACCCTAGTCACTAAACCCTACCTGATGGCACAGTCGCCAGTGTGGGCAATCCACCCGGGAACGACATGGCTGTCTGCTGTGGAACACCCCAAATAAGGCACGGCAGGAGATTCCCAAGGTGCTTTGTGAAAACCCTGCGCCTTGATCCACACCCCTCTGGAGCACAAGTTGAACGTCACAGGCTGGGTATGCTCCTCCCGCAAGGGTTCTTGGAGGCTTTCACAACCCCAGATACTCAGGTTGGATCCAATCAAGCAAGTGCCAAGAATTGCTGTGGCTGACCGGCCGTTGGCGTTGCAGAGATCTGGTTCAGTTGCTTGTGGGATTCGTGCCAATAATTCCTGTGGCTGGCCGGACGCCTGGGCTGTGCTAGCTGCACAGCCTGGTCCAATTGCTGTTGAAAGTGGCCCTGGCAGGCTGGGCACAGTGATGGTACGTGGCACTGGCTTCCGATGGTCACACCACTGCTGCTGTGGCTGGGAAGCTGCCCTGCAATGTAGCCACACGGTGGTGGTCAGGCCAGGGTGCAGCCCCAAACCTTCACAGGCTCCATGGTGTTGCACATGGGGCTCAAGCTATGGAACATGGCGTGTGCGCCTCCAGTTTGGTCATGCATGAGCCACCCGACGGAAGATGGGGCCAGGCGCATAGACCCCGTGATTGTTGGGGGACGCATACATCACAAAACTGGAGGCGCACTTGCAATGTCCCGGTTTGGTGAACCCCGTGCACCATGGAACATGTGCAGCGCGCAAGGAATTGTATTCAGGTGATGACATGGGTCGAGCACAAACCAAAATGCACAAATGTACTACATGACATAACATTCTTTGTATATTATACAAAAAATTCATGCCATGATTATTTGCAAAATCATGACGTATAACTTCAAGGCAAGTCACGACTGAGTTTGGAAAGCCCATTGACACTGACACTGTGCAGGAGGATTTTCAGGGCATTTCTTTACTCCATTACGGCACGGGACAGACTGAGTCCCGTTGCAAGGCATTGATTGATTGGACTGGTCACTTGGCAGCTCAGCTCACTTTACATTGCAAACAGCTGGTGCCCACATGGACACTGTCTGAACCATTCAATGTGAAGTGACCTGAGCTGCCAAGTGACCATTCCACTCAACCAATGCCTTGTTCACGGGATGCGTCTGCCACCGTGGCGCAGATCCTGTTTGGCTCAACCCATAGCAGCCTCATTGAGCTGCCTGATTCATTGATTTATTTATTTGTTGAGCAGCCTCACTGAGGTGCCTGGTTTATTTATTAATTTAGCAGCCTCACTGAGGTGCCTGATTTATTCATTTATTTATTCTCAAGCTAAAATGCGGTGCCTGACAGAACACCACCCATGGGAGGTTACCACCGTAGGTAGGGCCTGGCAGCTGGCATATCAGTAGTGTGCACATTCACACACACTGCGTGATTGGCAGGCTGCATGCATGTAAGGGATAAATGTATAAATAAATATCTATGCAGCCTGTCCTTGAACAGGCGCGTTGGTTAAGGAAGAGGATTGAGCGAAGAAAAGGGCGTTGCCCTACTGTCCACCGTGTTTCCCCTACCATATGTAAGGGATACACTATTGGCTATCATGGGTGGGAGCCGGCGGCAGTATTGCCCAGTCCTCATATGTTTGCCAGTGCATTTTGCTTAACGGTATCAGAACCCATGGGCATGCTGATAACGTCAAGTGACCACAGCGGTGGTTGTGTTTCTCTGCACGTATGTATGCATGCATGAACTGTAACACAGTAACGCTTCTGTACACGTTGTTCAAGGTGATCACTGAACTCATGAGCCACTCTTGGCAACTGGTAGACTCTGCATTCATGACCCAGCCTCCATGCAAACAACCAGACCCTGGGTGGAGTACAACTCGTACAGAATCAGACCATGGAGCCCCAGCACCTTAATGCGTTCCCATAGTCTGTCCGTGTACGAGGTGTTCTACACCCAGGGACTGGATGTTTGCATGGAGGCTCAGAAATGCAAAGCCTACCGACGATCTTGAAGAACGCCAAGATAAGGAGGGGCCACCAGTTGACTTGAGTTTGCTCCTCAAGAGACCTTTTTTTGGTCTCGGATTCACTCACCGTGAGGATGGGACTGGAGCGTGTCTCGCAACGCTCGAAGTTCAGGCTGCCAGGGCTTGGGTCGAGGCCACGCTGATAAGAACCTGGGCAGTCCGGTCGCTGAAGACTGAAAGAGGCTGAGGCTCCCACGCACCAGGTCCACAGGGCTCTGAACAACTAGAACAACCAATGACGAGTCCTCCAGTTGGCTACTGCCTGTAACAGGTCTCAGGCGACGCCGTTGCTGCACCAGCCGACTTTCCGAGAGCGGCGCTGATGTATGCCTTGTCACCACTCAGTGTCTGCATGGCAAGTTCCAGCAACACTTGGGGCTGTGTTCAGCGGCGTAAGCTTTTGCTTGCTCAGGTTCTGCCTTTATACACTCTTCCAGGAGTGACTATAGAGTGAACGAGGTGCGCAAACGCAGCTTTTGGTGCTTCAAAGTCCCCATGCACACCAAGTTTACTGGACCACAAATCCTTGGACAAGCGGAGCGATCACGGCGTCGGGGCAGCATCTGTGCATGCGCCCGCGGGCGTGGTGATCAGGAAACCCTCTCCACCCCTACACTAGGGTTCGCATGCCAAGGACGACAGCCAGAGCCTGACAAGGCACTGCCAAGAGGGAATCCATGGACACAATTGCAAGCCAGGACACAATTCAACATGTCTCACTGTTGCAGCCTGCTCCGAAGTTCTATCATGGAGCACTTCAAGCAAGCATTAGGTCCTTGGCATTGCAAATGGTGCGGTACTCCAATGTCGAATCTAGCACCAGGCTCCAGACATGATGTCACAGACATGGTGCACCCAGGGGCACTGTGACAGCACTAGTATTTGTAGTACTACAAATACACATAGCACTGTATTCTGCATGCGAACAAGGCCCATGCGCTTTGCCAATCTATCGGAGAACTGTCTACATGCCAGTGTGATTCTGGCTCTCCAGCGCTGCTGATCCAGCTGCCAGGGATTTGGATGCATGGAGCCAACTTGCTCACTGCGCTCAAAGGTGGCCCAAACCCTCAACCCTAACCTGCTAGTGTTCATCCAGCTCCTTTGGCCAGGGCAGAGCTGCTATTGCCTCCATGTCTGACTGGGCCACCTGCATGCATGGGTGAGAGGGGTCGGTGCCTGCAGGTTGGGCGCTGTATCTATTAGGGTTCAACTAAAGGTTCAGAATTCAGGGTACAAGGTACATGTTGATGGCTGGGTGTAGGGTAAATGGTTGTAGCAGTAACGGTTCTGGCTGCCTATGACATAACGTTGCCGCATGTGCCATGCCATGGCTGTGCAGGGTGACTCACAGTGTAGGTGATGCAGACTGTGTACTAAGCATGGCGAGTGCACACAGGACCATGGCATGCAGTCGTTGCAACCCACCTTGCCCTTTTCCTCCCGACGCACGCCCCTCCCCCTATGCACATGCCCCTGCTCTCCCCTCTCCACTGATTTGCGTTTCAGCTCCTCTATGTGCAGCATGGCCTGGGCACCCTCTGGACCATACAGGCGCTGCAGCTGCTTGAGGTGTTCCTCCGCTGCCTGCTGCTGCCGCTGCTGCTCAAGCAGCCGCCGCTCCTGCGTGGTGGATATATATGCATATTCACATTTGAATCATTATAAATGAAATCTTGTAAAAAGCGGGGTGAATATGCACCAGGTGTTCCTCCGCTGCCTGTTGCTGGCCCTGCTGCTGGCACAGCCGCTGCTCGTGCATAGTGAATATGTATGCGTGTTCTCAGCTACTATATGGTATCTTATAATAACATAATAAGGGGGTCAATTATTGCGGCAGGTGGGTGTTGTCATAGATGCCAAATTGCAGTGTTCCGATGCTTTGGTCTGTGCATGGTAGATGCGCAGATCCTCATGTGTGCAGATGCTGATGCGCTATAGGGTATAACTCCCCAACCCTGAACCCTAAAACCTAAACGTGTGTGCTGCTGCAGAAGGGCGCCTTTCAGCTGCCTGCTGATGCCACTGCTGCTAGCTATATACCGTAAACCCTAACCTTCAGCTCTAAATGCTTGTGTGGGTGCTGCCTGCAGGTAAGTGCGCAGTTTGTGTGGATTGTGGTAGCCGGAGATTTCAGAAACAGCGGCAAGCTCCCAGTACATGATGTCAGGCAAGCATTGCAGATGCTGACCAAGCTGCTATATTGGCTATGCTATTGAAAAACGCATGCTTATAATACGGCAGTCTGGGCAATGGTCCCCTACCTGTGCAAGTGGTGGGGGCAGGTATGTGACAGGCAGCCACTGTTCCTTGGCCCGGGCTGCATGGGACATGGCCTGCTGCGTTTGTTGCTGCAGTGACAGCTGGGTGGTGAGGGGGGTGGAGGGCAGGGTGGCGGGGTCCCACCCATTGGCAGCATACCCCTGGCGCAAGAAATGATTTGGTGAGAAAAAAATAACAATAAATACATACGCAGGGACAAGGCAACCTGTTGATAGCAGGGCTGGCAATGTCCACTGTTTTCTTTAGGTTTAGGCCGCACATGTCTACGTTGTATGCGATAGGCGATGGTCAAGAGGTGGAAGACCGGGGAGGAACGTTCACAGACTGGGCCAAGGTATGGCAGACTCAGATAGCAGGGAGAAAGCAGGTCTAGACCCACCTAGGCCCTACAGTGCATGTGTGCGCCTGCCCCTTACCCTTGAAAATGCAGCACCCCCCTTGTGCCTGTGACTTGTTGGCGCCCAGCTACTCGACGCAGTGCCGCCCCGGTTTTGGCTGTGCGCGTAACGCTGGGATCCCGAGGGTTCGTGTGGGGGAGTGCAAGCCTGGCTCCGGCATGACTTGGACCCCTGACTGTCCACATATGTGCTTGTGCACCACTGCGGTCCGGTGCAGGCTGGGTGTCAGTTCAGATTAGGGTTTTGTCCTAGACCACTAAAACCCTAAAACCCTAAAACACATGGCTAGCTAGCTACTGGCATGCTTTGCACTTTGTGCGCCACACAGGATATCAGTGAATGGGCGTTTGAAACGCCTGGTTAGGAAGCTGGGTGCCACAGATGCAGTCAAGACCACTGCGCCCGGCTTTCCCTATTTATCGCAGTGGTCGACCTCGAGGATCTCTATGGTCCTTGACAACGCCAAAGGGTGGAGCTAACAACGGGTATCTGGCAAACACCAACGTGACCTCTGGTTAACGCACTTGTGGCTGCAGGGTTTGCGTTTGCATAGTGGATGGCAGAGTTCCTCGGCAGTTAGACAGCAACCGGTGCCTTTCCTGAGCTCCTCGACACGCCTCGATACACTCTGCCAGCCGGGTTACCCTGGAAAGGGCAGGACACCAGCGAGCTGCTTTGAAGGTACTCTGGCAAGCATGCTGAGGAGGCAGGATCGACGAACGTGTGTGCATCAAGCGCCCAGTTTCGCCCAGCTTTGAAGGAGGTCTGCAGCAGGGTGCAGGGGTCATGCGAGTAATCTGCGCACGTGCCATTTCAAATTTGAAACCCGCAGGCCCCAGGCCAGCCGCCGCCGCTGGATGGCGGGAATTGCGCCAGGTGGCGAGCTTTGATGCGACCACGATACCCATTTTTAGGTAAGTGGTCAGCGCTGACTTGCTGCAGTCGAAGTCGAGTCGAGCCCCGCGGAAAGCCAAGGCTGATAGGCCAAGTTGCCGAAGCGCTGGCACCATATACGTCCCTCCAACCCTCCCACGCACTACTTTAACAGCCGTACTCACTCACCTACAGCAAAAGACAACAAGCGTTGCAGTACACCGCTATTCAGCACAACGTTTCGATCACACAGAGCTCTTTACCCACCACAACCTGCAGGTCCACATCTCACGCTAGAAAACGTTCAAAATGCAGCGAACCGCAACCTCCCCTTGCTCCACCAGCGAGCCCCTTCGCTTGAGCAGCGTGCAAGGCACCAGGAGCCGCCATGCTCAACCCTCCAGGACGTGCGTGTGCGTACAGAGCCACCACCAGGTGCGACCCAGGTTCCTACTACAACCTTGTAGGCGGCCCAGGAACCGTTTGGTCGCCAGCCAGATGCACAGATGCGCGCCACTAGAGTGGCAGTGGGTAGATATACTGTCACTTTGTCTTCCTTCTAACGCTGGGGAGGACTTGTAGCTGTGTCGTAGTGTGCCAGACCAGTACGATGGCATCTATGGCATCTCAGCCACGCGATGCTGCACCACACAACCGCAAATTGAGTGCCGATTGGTGGGCTTTTCCCCGTGGAGAGTGTGCCTTCGACTCGTGTCTTCTTTATTGCGTAGCTGCTCCTTCATCGGTTTCGTTGTGGTCTAGCCACGGTGTGGAGTTGACGTGGCACCCTTGGGACACACCCGTGCAAGCCTCACAGAGTTGGCGTCAGTTTGTGATAGTCACAAAAACACCCACGATGCTTCTCACAGTCTGCTCTATCATTGGTGTTTCTCACAATTTCTAGCCCCTCTAGCACACCGAGGGCACCAGTTTCCCTTCTTTCTGACACCTTTCACCCAGCTTTCACCCAACCCCTAGTTTGTGGTTGCAACCTGCCCACTGCAACCCACTGCCAAACAAGGGAACTAACCCACCCCTCCTCTGTTTGTCCAGGTGCCAAAGGCCTTCCGCAAAACCGCAAAGGCGAGCGCAGTCCTAGCAGCAACCCTGCTCCCCACCCTCCCTGCCCTGGCCCTCCCAATTGAGCCCCAGACCATCGCCTCCATCGCCGAGGCAGTGCACGTGCCAGTGGCCCTTGGCACCACCTCCATCCAGTCCCTGATTGCAGCCATCGTGTTTTACGCCCCCCTGCTGGATATCTCAGCACCCACAGGCGATGTGGCGGTGGGCGGGACGCAGGCGATCCTGTCAGCGATCGCTGCCCTAGCAGGGTTTGCCTCGCTCATCAACCTGGCGCACCCTGGCATTGACTCCAGCGTCGACTTGTGAGGGATTAGGGGATCTGCAGCATACATTTCGCAGATGGAAGGGGGGTACATGAAGCTACACTCTAGCGATTATTGCTGAGGAGGCAAAACTCACAAACTTTTTCTTGCTACTTTTACCAGCCTGGATTCAGCCGGGCGAAGGGGGTTTGATGTGGGGTGGGTATGGGAGTGGCATGCGTGGTGGATATGCCACCATGCTGATGCCTTGGTGCTTTCTTTTCTCTATTTTTCTGACTTTCATGAGTACCAACGCACTCTACAGGATTTAGAATGCACGATGGCACTGCTGCCACCTATATGCCTAGCAGCAGCTTGGGTATGAATTACAATGGGGACTGTCCCCGTTTGGCAAACAGGCAGTGAAGAGACTTGAATTTACCATTCTGTTCCAGGCATTATATGGCCTGTGTGTGAGGGGGATTTGTATAACAAGCACCGGTTGATGATTTAATCCCGTATTATGATGATAATGATGGATTGTTCGTGCCCTCAATGTCACGCAAGCATTTCCCTAGGATAGATATACCTAGGATATACAGGATCCTTTATCCGCAGTGTTTCTTGACCGTGACATGGGCCAAAGCAAAGCACTGTGTGGTGCGTTCGCGTACCCAACTATATTGATATTTCCTTACTAGGTGGGCGCCACATTGGGTCCACATTTTGTAGCCAATAATCGGGCCTGAATAGGTTGCCAGGGAAGGTGCTCTGTAGCACACTTACTGTGTTGCTACATCATGGATTCATGCCCACATTGGGAATTCCTCGCTGATTTTTCACAGCTCATTGCTAACTTGGGGCATTCCGTTTTAGCTGCAGCATTCAATGTTGGGATGTGCAGAGTCTGACAATGTATACTACTTTGCCATGCAGCTTGCTTTTTTCGGCAGCATACATGAGCATGCTGCAAGGGCTGTGCGACCCACTATATCTGCTAGGCTGCAAGGCTTTGTGATCTAAGCTCCAATATCTTACACGGATTGGTAACACTCCCACCAACACCTTTGACACGGCAGCCACAGAAGTAAAGAAAGACAATTAAACGCTCCCACACAAGGCAGCCACTGACAGCTGACGTGCAGAAAAAGTTGCAAGACAGAAAGACAGAAAGAAACAAAACGCCCCCCCCAGAGTAAAAAGAAACCCTGCAGGGATTTTGCAGAAATACTTACATGAAAAATGTAGGTGCCTATGGGCACAGTGACAGCAATTGCAATTAGCTAGTTCGGAACTGCGCAGCAATGGCACCATCACCGGGCAAATGCAAGGCAAGAACTTTCAAATCACGGCTCAAGTGCGCCCTGATACTTGTATCAGCCTGCCAGCCGGCTTTGCTGCAGCGCCCGTGCTCGCCGCAAAGAATATGTATCATATGTTGTTTGAAACAAACAAGCGAAACAAAAGGCATAATGATGCCCTTCCCAGCCGTTGTTTAAATCATCACCGCCCTGCACTGGGCAAGGGCCCCTGACGCCTGGCCTGGGTGGTGCCGGTCTGCTGTGCCAACGCCCACACCACCAACCCCACCAAACCCCTGGAAGATGGGGCACCCTGCAGCTATGGGTGCGCCCCTGCACTCCTGCCAGCTAAGTGTAGGGCGCATTTACACCAGCATGCTCGGTGGAGCACCGAGCTTACCCCATGCCTGAGAGCCACTGGCGCCTACACATGCACCTCCCTCCAATGTCCGTCCCGCTAATCCCGCTGCGGTGAACGAACGAGGCATCAAGAGTAGCTACCTGGGTGCGCCCAATACCCTTGCCCAGATTGTCACTTGCGACAGTCCCTGCTGCGCATGTGTCAGCCAGGTCGAGGCCGCTTGGCGCCAGGCTCCGGTGCGGCGCCTGTGCTCGCTGAGGCACTGGGATGGGCCTGGCCCTGGAAGACACAGGTGGTCGAGGGTTTAGGGTTCTGGCTTTAGGGTTTAGCAGTTTCTGGTGCAGCGCCTGTGGTCACCATTGCATTGTTGGTTCACAAAACAGATGATGCTCAAGTAATTTTTGGCATATATTGCCGCATGGATGCTTGGCGGTGTTGTTGGAATGCACGGTACAATCCAAGGTGGTGTCAATCCTGCAGCAACCACCTCTGGGGCCAACACACTGACCACCAACTGACGCCACATCTTTACAACTAGTTATCAAACAGGCGCTGTAATTTGCAAGTAATTACAACTATCATGATAAGCACTGTAATTTGCCATTGCCATTGCCACTGCCATTCCCACTGCCATTTACTTTGCAGCGTACATGACATTGATGTACACACAGCAAGCGCACCTGGGGCCCTGCACCCTGGCTGCCTGCTTGCGCTGCTGGTGCCACTGACGCACTGTCCTCGGATAGCTGGGGCGCATCCCGGATGTCTGATGGGAGGGAGGCGGGGACCACAGGCATGGGGTACTGTGGGGAAGGGTGGGGGGAGGAGAAGGGGTAAGGGAAGGGGGGAGATAGATGGGGTCGCGGCAGGGTTCAGGGCACCCTAGGCATGGGGCACCATACCGTGCGTGGGGCAGTTAGTTAGTTATTTACATGCATTCCAGCAAAATAGCCAGATTAGCAGTCAGTAGCAGGTGGGGCAGTAGCAGGTTGGGTGGGGCCGTACTGCGTTAGGCAGTAGCAGGTGGAAAAGGCCGTAGGGTCACAAGGTACTGTCGACATGGTGGGGTGGGAGTGCAAGTGGGTAGAGGAACATGGGGGTATGGCGTTGCAGGGTTTTGGTCCAAGGTGTTAGGGTACAACGAGCATGGGAATCCATTAACCCTAAACCCTACACACCCAAAACCCTAACAACCCTAACCCAAACCCGCACCTTGTGCAGCACATTGAGTATGATCCTGTCACCTCGCGCTCACGCTCCCTGGCCCAAACCTAAAACCCTACACACCCTACACCCAAGCCGCACCTTGTGCAGCACGTTGAGTATGATCCTGTCCACCTTGCGCTCACGCTCCCTGGCCTCAGCGGTGACCCGCTTCTGCACAATAGCCTCCTTGTCATCCCCGTCGCTGGTGTCTCCAACATCACCCCCTGGGGTGCACACGCACGCGGTGTTACGGAAGAAGGTTTAGCGTTTAGGGTGCAGTGCGCCACAGCCTCCTTGTCCTCCCCATCGCTCTATGTCCACTTGCGCTTGGTATTCGAGATGCTAATTTGATATGTCATGTTGACCACATACTGCTATCTTGAGTAAAGGCATGGTAAAGCACAATATCAGTATACGCTTGGGCATGCTGGTCTTAATCCTGCTCCTCATTGGTGTGCTGATTTTAAACTCCTCATGCGATGCATGTAACTCGCGATACGTTCCGTTCATGTGCCCCACCTTTGACCAGCGGGTCCAAATCCACCTGCATGCGCTGGAATGCCTCCCTGGCGTGGTGCAGGCTGCGGCTCTGGAGGGTGGGAAGAGGGGGGGTGCAGGCGGGGGTGGCACAGACACATGTGGCAAGGGAAGGTGTGCGGCAAGTACGATAGGCGGTGAAGGATATGACTCATACAATGCCCTGTGCAGGCTATATATCAGATGCAGGCTATACATCATATGCAGGCTATATATCAGATGATGCGCAGTGCAGGCGGCCTCGTGGTTAACAGGAGGGTCTAGGCCAAGAATTAGACAAAAGGTGTGCGTCACAAGTACGTGTCTGATGAGTGCATGCACGGTTGGCAGCCATTCACCGAGATGGAAAATGTGGCATGGTTTGGGGTTTGGGGTTCAGGGTTCATGTCCAACCCTCACCAGCAACCCTCACCATCAAGCGTGCAGTAGTAGGACGAGGGGGTCCAGGGTGTAGGGTGTAGGGTGTAGGGTGTAGGGTGTACGAACCACTCTCGACAGCAGGGCTGCATACAGGGTGGGCGCCTGGTACACGCTGCCATCCAGCACGTAATAGTATGCCAGGTTGGTGGTTCCCTTGCTGCGGTACTGCTTGCGGATGACAAACAGGTGCGGCTCCTGTGCGTCCTGGACGGTGTACTCAATGCCAGGGGGGAGGATGCTGCGGGGGGAGGGGAGGGGAGGGGAGATGAGCTGAGGGGGTTGGGGTGGAGAGGTACGGGTGGGGCCTGTGTGTTCTGGACAGTGTACTTGAACGTGTACTTGAACCTATGGAGGAGGATGCTGCCGGGGCAGGGGGGGGTTGTGGTGTTGGGGAGGGGGGGTAGGACGCGGCAAATCCTAAACCCTAGACCCCAGACAGTACTCCACGCCAGGGTGGAAGATGCTGCACGGGGTTGGGGTGGGGATGGGATAGGCTAGGTGGGGAGAGTGGATGGCAAGGGAGGCGTAGGTTGTGTGTCAAGGTGAGGGGAGCGGGGGGGTGGGATAAGTTGGGCAGGCAGCACCTTGGTTGCACACAGTTGTACGGCCCCAACCGTTGCACCATAGCTTGTTGCGTGCGCAGGGTGCTGCTCTGTGCCCTAGAAATCCCCTCAACTCACGGACGCAGGGCTTATGCCCTGCTGCTTGGCCCCCAGCAGGAGCCCCCCTGGTACTGCCCAACACCGTCACTCATCGCAAACACCCTTGCTTAGGGCATGGGTAGCCCTGTTCCCCTGTGTCAGGGCACCCACTCACCTCATGCGCGCAGGGTCGATCCCCTGCTGCTTTGCCACCTCATTATTGCAGGCCCTGTCGTAGAATGGCGACAGGCCAAAGTAGTCCAGGACGGTGAATGCGTTCAAGGGGAAGAACTGCAGCCACTGGTCGTCACGCCAGGTGGTGCCCGTCAGGTCGTCAGTCACCACGCCCTCCATGGGTGACTGATCAACACCCTAGGGTACGCAACCAAACGGTAGCATGTAGAAGGCTGCAGATAGTCTGTTTCTGTCTGCTCAATATACAGCTACGCTATCAGTCGGGTGCGTTACAGGCGCTGCAGCGAGTTTGCTCTCAACTTTCACATGCTCTTTTGAGGGCTACTGCCACATGGCGTGGTATTGCACGCCTACTCGAGCACCAAGTGAGTGCATGAGGAGCGCTACATATATTGGGTCAATGGTGAACCTAGTGTGAATGTAACAGGCCTGCTGTTTGCTTGTGTGCGTGCGCTGTTGGGCGATGCATGCATATACTGCACGTTTACAATATTCTAGCCCAAATTGCAACAACTACTCAGATGGCTGCCTGATGCACATGTCCAACTGAGGAGCCGCGAAGAGTTGTGCATACCAACTCTACAACGACTAATATGCGCACTTTGCGCTGCAAATGCATGCACATGCGCCCAGCTGGGGTCACCACAACTCGCCGCGTGGCATGGTCTCAAGCGCACGTGGATCAGCACCTTTATTCCACGTGGACCAATCACTGTACGTCATTGGAAAAGCGCAAACCGCTTGTGCGACACAAATCGGGGAGAGCTGAATCGGATTGGCTGAGGTGGCAGCGCTAGAGTCTCGAAGTGCACTTGACTAGACCTGGGTGTCGTTATAACGTCTGGGTTTAGCTCCGATGCGGCTGGATTAGTTGACGATCTCAGCGAGCTGGACATACATATCGGTGCAAAGTTGTTGGCTAGTGCCGAAACAGTTGTATACGCGTTTTTGTTGTGGCGTAGACAAGGTTTTTTGTCGCTGCGATTTGAGGTTGATCAGGAGTGCAAACGTGACTGGTGTTGCCCGCAGCGTCGTCTGTCTTCAGATGACGACACCTGCGTTGCACCGCCTGGTGAACGTGAACCAAGGTGCCAGCCAGTTCCTGCCCCACCCTTCTGCCCTTCAGAGTCCCAGACCCCGGCCCCACCATCCCGGGTCGCTGGGCAACACACGCAGGGTTACCACCTGCTCTGCCAGTCTCAGCATCCCTTTGGACGCCGGGCTGGGCCCTTCCTTTGTCCCTCTCCCGTTTGTGGTCTCCGAGCCAGAGCCAGCATCCACCTCCTCCGCGCCGCAACCTGCCGTGACCTCCACACCTACCACGCTGACCATCGCCGTGCACGGCTGCAAGTTTCGTTTGAGCTCGCGGGGCCAATTCGAGGTGTACCGCAGCGGCAAGGCTGACCCCAGCAAACCCACGTTCCTGGTGACGAAAGGGAACCTGGCGCTGCCCACGAAGGCCAACTCATCCGAGTTCCACGTACGGGAGCTAACCCCCTTGGGCACGGAGCAAGTTCGGGTGCAAGTCCAATGGCGGTGGGCCGGCCAGGTATTGGCGGAGCTGATCGTCACCTCACCGCCAGCCACGGAGCACCGCTGGTGTCAGGTAATCTAAAGCCTGATCGGCCTACCCTGCACCACTAGCCCCTTTACTGGCAACACCTGGGTTGTCCTCGTCAGCCCACTCTTGGGCTACCAGCTATGTCTTGCAATCCAGGTGTCAGCAAAAGATTCAAACTTTCTTGTTTCAACCTCGTTTTCAAAGCTGGTTGCACTGGTTGATAACTGGCCCAGCCACATGGGGTGGCCACTTGGGCAGCTCAGCTGGTGGTTGACCTGATACTCATGTCCGCATGTACAACATTTCAAAACTGCAGTAAAGTTTCTGACAGAGGCTCGGGTCTCAAGGTTTAATAGGTCATAATTTTACTTAGCTCCAGCTTTCAGGTGGTACCAATACAGGGGTCACTGCTGCATAGGGCTGGACATGGGTTCATACTGGACTGGAGCATCAGCAAGGGGTTACTGCAGCGTGGCTATTCCCAACTGCATAGCTTGTCCACTCGTCAAGGTACAGGAGATAGCCATTGAACTTCTCTGTCGCTGCAGGGGCTGGACCACGGGTTCATCCTGGACTGGAGCGTGCGCAAGGATGGGTGCAACCGCGCAGAGGTCCTCGTAGACATCGACTCTGCGGGCCACTGGTTCGGTGGGGGCCACCTTATGCGCCAGCTGTGGCCACTTAACAAGGCCTCCTGGGAGGTGGGGCCCTACTACCCCTTTGACAATGGGCCAAACGGGGTCAACACGCTGCTGGGGCCACACTGGATGACCAGGTAAGGGTGCTACACCATATGGGCACTGCAACAAACTCCAACAGCCTTCTCCCTGCAACCCTTGCATTCAGCCTAAACCCCAGCAGCACTTCTCTCCGTATGTGACCTCCCCTCAGTGCACAATGCATGCTGATAATGCTGGGGGTTCCTGGCAGTACACGAAAAGCGTGTCAGCTCATCACAGTGAAACCTTCGTTGGCTGTGGCCACTCATCCTCACTTATCCATTTTCCCCCCTTACAGCAAGGGCCTGCTTGTGATCGCGGACCCCGACACCCCCTTCCTGCACGTGGGCATGAACGCGCCGGTGTCGGGCGAGAACGAGGGCTGGATTGAGCGGCGGTGGGGGGTGGGGGTGCAGAACATGACACGTCAGTACCTGCCCCTGAGCGTGGCCAACCTCAATGGGTTCAAGCGTGGGGACGGGCAGCTGCACATCCAGGCGCGGGACTCGTACAAGTGCCACCTCATGCACCACCCGCTGCACGACTGGACGGTGGACCCGCTGCACCAAGGTGAGCCAGGGTGTGGTGGACTCAGTGCATTACAATGAAGTAGTGGTTTGCCTGGCGTACCCATGCACATGCTGGTTAGGGTTAAGGGTTCAAAATCGCGGGGATGGCCAGCTGCACATCCAGGCCTGGGATTCGTACAAGTGCCACCTCATGCACCACCCGCTGCACCAGGGAGGGGATGCATGGAGGGCGCAGGATGCCTGTCGCACCCGCTGTCAACGCGAGGCCTGCGAGAGGGCGCTCCGCACGCTGCACCCCATATCAGACCCCAACCCCTGCGCTGCCCCCACCCAAATACTGAACACCCTTCACCATTAATTAAACAACCCGCAGACTCTGCAGCAACCCCCGACTACCTGCGCGTGCGCGTGGCCCTGTGCGCCGCGGTCAACGCGCGCGAGGCCTGCGAGATGGCGCTGCGCACGCTGCGCCCCCCCAAGGTCGCCCCCCCTGCACACATCATGGAGTCCCCCATCTGGACCACCTGGGCTCGCTACCACTCCAAGGTGAACCAGGAGAAGGTGCTCAAGTACGCAAGCGAGATAGTGGAGCGCGGCCTGCAGGTGGGTGACATTCTTCATTCCTCATTTATCAAACTTGAATTCAAATTTGAAGAATATCAAGTAGAGGTGGATGCATGAAATTGATGTATCAACTCTTTCCCCCTAAAGGACAGGTGTTCTTTGGTGCCTAACATGGGATTATCCTGCCACCACCACCTCCACCTCCACCCCGCACCTCCTCACGCCACCTCCGCCACTACCACTACCCCCGCGTGTTCCAGCCGTTCCAGGGGGATTCCAAACCCTACACCTGTGTTGCCCCTTCGCGTCAGCGCCCGATGATGGAGATTGACGACCGCTGGCAGGAGCGCCTACGGAGCTCCGGACTCTGACAAGCACAATTCCCCTGCCACCAAAACCCTAATGAACCCTAAACTCCATGCCTTAAACCCTGAAGGCATATCCCCCTCTGTGCAGCGCTCCGTGATGGAGATTGATGACCGCTGGCAGAGCGCCTATGGTGACCTTGACTTTGACAAGCGCAAGTTCCCAGATGCCAAGGGCATGGTGGCAGAGCTGCACCGCCTGGGGTTCAAGGTCACGGTGTGGGTCATGCCATTCGTGGAGGAGGCCTCGGACGCATACAGGTGGGGTCGAAGTTTAGGGTTTAGGGTTGAAGGTTCACAAGTGGTGGTTTAGGATTGGGGTGGATGGGGTGGATAATGTCATTCCCCGAGGAGGCCCGTGAATCATATGAGGACCTAATCAGGTGGTTTAGGATTGGGGTTGGGTCAATGCAGACAGGCGGCGGTAGGAATAGGGTGTAGGGTCTGCGGTGGCCTGAACATTGGAGCCAGCAGTCCGTGGTGCGCTAAACAACCTAAAAGCAGCGAGAAGGAAAATACCAAAAATATCAATGTAAATGGATTTTTCCTGCAGGGAGGGCGCTCCCCTTGGCTACGTCAGCACTGGGGACAGCGAGAAGAAAATATCAAAGACATGTGGATAATAAATAATCCCCCACTGTTCCCCGCAGGGAGGGCGCCCCCCTTGGCTACTTCATCACCGGGGACAGTGCAGACCGGCGGCCTGGGTTCTTCAAGTGGTGGAACACACAGCCCGTGGTGGCCCTGGACGTGACCAACCCCGCTGCGGTGGACTGGTTTGTGGCGCGGCTGCGGCGCCTGCAGGCCACCTACGGGGTGGATGGCTTCAAGTTTGACGGAGGTGGGTGCGGCGCCCATGCTGGGGTTTGGTTCAGACTTGTAGCCATGCGGGGGTAGTGGCAACTGCAACCTGTCTTTGGCATTTTGACACTGTATGCTATGAGAATGACTGTTGTCGTTGGTAGTTTTGGTGTTATATTTTCTACTTTGTAATATCCAACCTCAAATGCTGAAAATCCCTATTACACCCACCCACCCCCAGGCGAGCCCTGCTTCCTGCCCCGCCGCTTCCGCACCCACCTGCCCATCGCCTCGCCCACCGAGTACACGCGCCTCTACATCGAGCGCGTGGCGGGCCAGTTCCAGGGCGGGGTGTGCGAGGTGCGCACGGGTCACATGACACAGCACGTGGCCATGCTGACGCGCATGGGGGACCGCTTTTCCACCTGGGATATCTCCAACGGGCTGCAGTCCATCATCCCCACGCTGCTCACCTCGGGATTGCTGGGTAAGGCGCCGGGATTGGGCAATGTCTGCGCTGCCCATACCCTCTGTCATGTACCATCTTGTATCGTTGTGTGTGAGCATGGCAGACTTGTGCCTTGAGCCACGATGCGTTGTTGTACCTCCTGTGTGTAGGAGGCGTTGGGTGACCCGCTGTGATCCTGTGGCTGCCTGGGCATGCTGCCTTGCATCGCCCTAGACCCTAGACAATGACCCTAAACCCTAACCCTCTCTTCAGGCTACCCCTTCTGCATGCCGACAGTGTATCGGGGGCAACACCTACTTTTGGACAGAAACCTTTCACATAAATGTAAATGTCTTTTCAATAATAAAATAATGCCTTTTAAACAAAATTCCTTTATTTTGATTTCCCTTCTTGCTTCCCCGCAGGCTACCCCTTCTGCCTGCCCGACATGATTGGTGGCAACGCCTACTTTGGGCAGAAGCCCGATCCCGAGCTGCTGGTGCGCTGGGCCCAGGCCAACGCCCTCATGCCAGCCATGCAGTTCAGCATCGCGCCGTGGGACCTGTCAAAAGAAGCCGACACCCTGTGCGCTGCGGCCCTGGAGCTGCGCAAAACGGTAGGGAAACCGAGGGTCACTGCAGTGCATATAGGATTGACTGGCTAATGGCACAAACCCAGCGGTGGACCCAGGGTTAAATATAGGGTTAATGGGTGGTTCAGGATTTAGGATTAATCACTCGCACACCTGTTGTTTACAGATCTACCATTCTTAAATCAAACCACCCCTTACTTCTTGTCCTTTGTTCACCCTTCACCCACTCTCCCAGGTGATGCAGCGCATGCTGGTGCTGGCCACCGAGGCGGCCGCCGCCCTCAAGCCCATCGCGCGGCCCATGTGGTGGCTAGACCCCGAGGACGACCAGACCTACCACATCTCCGACCAGTTTGCGGTAGGCGACGACATCATCGTGGCCCCTGTGGTGGTCAAGGGGGCTGTAGCAAGGGATGTGTACCTCACTGCGGGCCTGTGGAGGGACATCTCGGGGTGTGGCACGGGGCTGTACCCCGGGGGGCAGTGGTATTTGGGGCTGGATGCGCCGCTGAACAAGCTGCCGTGCTTCCAGCGGGTGGTGGAGGTGGAGGGGGTGGAGGTGGTGGCCTGAGCGGTGGTGGTGGAGCGGTTGCTTTACCAGAGGCGGCAGGCTGGTGGTTGGGATGGCTCTATTGGAGCCTGGGGTAGGGTGTATGGTTTGGAGCGTGGGGTTCCGTCGTGGTGAATAAGGGGCAAGGCTGCTTTGGGGGTAGAGAAGCAGGTGAGGGCGTACTGCAATTTGGGTGATGTTGCTGGGGTTGTGTGGGGGGCAGCAAACAGGGAGGGGTTGAGCTAGGTTTTCCTCAACATCCAATTTTCCAATATTTACCCTTGAGTGGGGTTCCGTGCCGTTGTTTATTATAGCAGCGCACCTTGGCCCTGCAGCCTCGTGCCTGTGATAATCGCTTCCCCAGTGCCGGGATGTTGCCATAGGGCAAGTCCAAAGATAAGGGCCGGAGGTGGTGTATCCAAGCATTTCGCTTGAGCGCACCCCATGGCTTTTTGGCCCTTGCGCTGTATTGCAAGTTTGGGGAATGTAGGGGGATATTCTGCTGTCAAATCTGGTGAACTGTGGCCCAGTGCAGCGTACCCCAAAATGGGAATTGTTTTACGGCCGTGACCGATCAAAAAAATGCAAATGGCTTCCCATTGGCACGTTCGGTGTAGGAAATATTTTGCATGGCAGATGCTTATATTGGAGCTGCAAGTATTGGTAGTTTTGCAAGCTTGCAACCAGCATTCCGCTCTCTATTTCTGGCATTTTTGCACCTGTATATTTATCACCCGTCTGGTTTCTTGGTACCTGTATTGGTGGTGTGTAGCACCCGAAATGACTGAATTTGTGTTGCATTTGACGTAGATGAGCGAATTTGTTTGGCCACTAGTCGTGGGTATGGTTGGTGAATTGGCAGGTGTTTGATTTGCGAAAATAGCGTCGTGTTTGGGTGGGACGTTCACAACAAGGAAGGGGGTCTGTAGAGTCTTGACTGTGAGAAGATGTCATTGAACTGAATTTTGAATTTGCCAGGTTTCAGTTTTAGATGAAAAAAATTGTACTACAGGCCCCATTGATAAGGCGTAGCTGACAGCTCATGAGAACCACACCTTGAGCTGCCTAATGATTGCAGGGCAGTGCACATAGCACAATGTTTACTGCATTTATTACACGTGACGAGCTTTTCAGACGCCGTCACAACTGTTTCACAACGCCTGAAGCTTATTTTTCGTTTCCACGGGTGGCACTATGATGTATTGGTTTGTATATATCATAGAGAGGACTGCAGCAGGCTATAGCTAGACAGTTGCTGCGCAGAGGGACCGTGATTTTGCTGGCCCATCCCAGGGGTGATGCATGCCCCTGATCATCGTTAAGATTCTGTGCAACTTTACAGTGCATGATCAGGATGATTGCCAATTTGGATGCACGGGAATTTCCTTGTGCTGTTCAGTGCGATCAGCTGTAATGCAACAGTAACTGTTCACAAAGAAACAATGTTTAAGTTTATCAGTTTGTTTGAAACACAAGGCGCTTCAGCCGTGTGACTCAAAGACATTGGCTTATTGCCTTTCCACCCACAGCGGTTGTTGCCCACCCCCTGGCCGTGCCTTGGTGCGAGCCAGTGGCCCTTAACTCCCCCCGAACTCCATCAACTCTGCACATTCACTGTTGGCATCAAATTATTAAACATTTATAAATGTTGCCGCAACGTTTGCCTCCCCTGCCTGTTTCTAAAGGGTTTAGGGTTTAGGGCCTGCCTCGCAATACAGTCTTCCACTGGCATATATATACAGGCTACAAAGTATCGAGAACAGATACCGATTCAGGAAAAGACGGCGCCTTTAACGCTTCTACCACGTTGGCCACCGCGCTCGCTCGCTGCCTGGGTGTCGTCACGCGCGTGCAGCTCCTTCCTACAATGCATGCATATCCGTATGAAGTCTTCTGAGTCCCTATTTCTGTGAGAGTTTGAAAGCGGCTTGTATACCCCTGTGCCTTTCTTGGATACCTATCCCACCCATCAGCCCAATATCACCTTTCTCAGGGTCTGGGCGACTTTTCCAGTTTCTAGCCATGGCGACTTGCTTCAGACCCACGAACCACAACTGCGGCCAGGGTGTCCGCCCAGAGTACCCCGTGTGCATGACAACGCACCTAGTTTAAAGCAGAGTCACCTGCAACTACACGGTGCGGTCTATTCAACCTTCTCCAGACTTTCCCTTGAGGGTGTGACAGGCACGTGCACCACCACTGTCCCTCAACCAGCGGTTCACTTGTACCAACTCCCCTCACACTGTGAGTCACAGGCTCTGCCCAAAACCACACCAGCAGACCTTGCTTAACCTGCCTGGCTTTGTCTGGTCCATAGTAAGACTTACGTGTTTACGTAAAAAAATAGTATTATACCGCTGCTTCTCGGCTCACAGGCTGGCGCAAGCTGTTGTCCGCTGTGGTTCCACGCAAGGGTTGTTGGCAACCTGCACTTTGAAGCACGTCAGCACAGCAGTGGCTGCTGCAAAGGTAACAATGATGGGGAGGTTGCATGGTAGGTTATTACTTTATATAGAATTTAAATGACTGGCAAAATAAAATGCGTTGGATTATTCAATCATATTCAATTTCTATTTGAAACAGTTGGCAATATAATTTTACTGTCCTGTATAGTTTCCGTACACGTGGGTCTAAGTCACACTCGAAGACGGCAAACGTGAGCGCTAAAGGTGTGACTTCATGGGCGGGGTGGCGTTCTACTGTTTTTTGAAACACATGAGGGGGGTGGCGTCAAATCCCAACGGCTGACTTCAGAAGGGTTATACTGTTTTTTCAAATCCCTAACTTCGAAATCCAGTCCCAGCAGGGTTCAGCAAAAGTGCAGTGCCGTGATGTACCATTGTGGCATCACTTCTGAAGCTGCTGTGCTTTGCAGGGGCCTCGTGGGAGAGCCGGCAGTGGGGATTGTGGTGCTGGTGTGCATGGAAGGGGCATTGGTGATGGCGGGCGACAGGGGGGATGGGTCAGCAGCAGGGGGAGGAACGATCTCAGGGTAAGCACACAGTCATAATAAGAAACAGACCCCACATCAATCTTGATACACTGTGGTGCACCAGATGGGGGAGTAGGGCTTACTTTTGCAAGCACCCTGTTTAACTGGGGACCTGGGAACGTCGACGGCTGGGAACGCCTTTGTTTGTTTGTTGTAAAGGACCTGGATTTTTTGTATTTTTTCGGGAGGAGGACCTGGAACTGGGACTGACACTCGTCCTGCAAGGGCCACCTCTCATATCAGTCCACGCGCTGGGGTCACTGATCGGTCCCAGCAAGTGTGGAAATAATTGCAGCACCATTCACACTAAACCCTTAACACTGATTGCAGAATGTAGCTTGACCCCGCTACCAATATCCCAAGGGGTTCTGATTCTGCTTTGTCCCATACAGATACAAGCAAGCGAGTGGCGCCAGCAGCACGGGGGGGAGCGGTGGTGGTGGTGGAGGTGGGAGAGGGGGTGCCAAGACCGGCAGCGACAATGGCGATTGGCCTATCCATGTAAGCTCACAGCCCTGGTCAGAGGGCAATTCCATGCGGTGTGGGGCCACCAGGGTAGAGGTCACATGTCCAAACTCCCTAGGCAGGGTTTCAGAGTGAGGGTTTCCGGTTTAGCCTAACCCTTACTCCGGCCTGGAGCAATTTAATTAACTGAAATTATGTCCCCTTTAGCTAAAAAGGCCATATCTAGTGCAAAACTGCATCATTTTGAGCTTGGAAGACAGAAATGGAAAGATCAACTCATGAGCAAAAATAAATGCTACCGCCGCCGTTGCCGCTGCTCTCCACCGCCGATTATCGGCGGTACAAGCATATAGGCCAAAAACTGAAAAACGACCGCATTTTGTGGGCAGCAGGATTCGAACTCGAGTCCGAGCACCCAGGTGGTAATCCGACGGTCTGACCACTGCGGATCCGGTGAAATCAACCGGATCAAAAAAAAGTCCGAATCCGATGAGATTCGACGACCGCCGTCGAAAAAGGGGTCAAATTTGGTGATTTGAGGGGTAAGATTTGCAGTTTGGGGCAGAAATGAAGCAATCCGAGCTACTACCGAATCATTCTCGATCGCGCTGCATATGACATAATAAATTACTTCGATTCGACATCTTGGGTCACCCATCTTGGGATCGCAGGACTTTATAATATCCCCCTTCCCCGGACCGCCGATTTTCCTCCTATAGCCGCCGATAAAAAGGCGGACATCGTCCAACTAATTGAAAATGACTGATTTAACCTCATTACATCTCCTGGTGTTCCATTGGCACTTATCAAGGCCTTTTCTGCCCTAAAAAACTCAAGAAACAGGCCATTCAGGAATATTTTACGGCTAGCTTTCAACCACCCCCTCCCCTGTATGGTGACATAAGTATCTGCCCCTTGGGAATTTTCCACCTGGCACACCATGGCTGTCTTGTACATGAAGAGAGCTTTCAGAATATGTGTGGGTTTGTTGGGTTTGGAAGCATGTGGCATGATATATGGGCGTTACAAATTGAGGGATTGTTGAGTGAGTGAATATATTCACTCAGGCCGGAGTAAGGGCTAAGAGAGCCTGGCCAACACACCTTGGAAGGGCCTCTGTACCACTTGGTCTTTGGGATGCGGATGTGGTTCTAATCCTATTGTGTTAAAAAGTACAGCTGTTGGCTTGTACATGAGAGCTGTGCCTGTGCATAATAGTTTTGCATAACGACGAGCAAGTCAGGCATGACCTAGTTGCAGTACGTGGATGTGGGTCAGTGATAACCCAAAGGTCCAAAGGGTACCTCAACGGAACCTGTTGTACCAAGTTCATTTGTGTTGTTGTGCAGGGGATGAAAGGTCTGTGGGCCGTTTTGAGCTCCAGCAAAGCTGTCCGGTCAACGGTGGCTTGGCTGTCGGGTGCGGGTGCAGCACTCACTCTGTGGGTGCTGGCAAAGTCCCTGAGCCTGTACGACTGGGTCCTGCAGGCCGCAAAGGAGGATGCAGAAGGTGTGATGGACAAGCGCATGGCCCCGAAGGCCGATGGCAGCCAGATGGTCACCCAGGCATCTTTGGTGAGTGGCTTGGAGCCAGTGAAGCAGGACTTGGATGACCTGAAGCAGGACTTGGATGACCTGAAATCCTGGACAGTCAAGACTGACATTCGACTGGCCGGCTTGGACAGGATGGAGGGCAGCCTGATCGCCATTGGCAATGACCTCAAGCATGCGAGGGACGACCTGGCAAAGCCCGACACCAAGGCTGCGTGCCTGATGTCGGCGGCAGTGGGGGCGGGGGTGGTGCTGCTTGCGGGTGCCATCGTCTGGGGACCAACAATCAGAGCGCAATCGGGCCCGCCATCTGCGCCTGCAGAACCAGCAGCTGCCGCAGATCCGTCCAACCCTGCACCCGCATCAACAGCACCCATTGCAGCTGGCGCGGTGTAAGCAGGCATGGTCTTTGCCTGGTTTATACAATTTTTTTTTTATGCCGTTATGAACGCAAGTCTGCCGGCTGCAGAGAAGGGACTCTGGCAATTTTCTGGGACTTTTTAGGTTAGAAATAGTCGCTGCCATACAGAGCACTCCGGTGTGCATTTGCATGACACTAGATGTCCTAGAAATTGGATCATGTGATCTAATCGTGTGCACGATGTGCAAGGGGGCCGCAGGTAGCTGTTCCTTTGCTGAGCCATGTGCACGCAGATATTTTCACCGTAGCGCACGTTCATTTTTACAGTATAAAGCTGATTGCGCCTGCACACGCTATGGGCACGACTATCGATATGGATCCACAGCGGACTGAATCGGATCAGATCAGGTCAGATCAGATCAGGACCGGTGCCCTGATGCGAGCCAGTTGCCCCGCCTTAAGTTTGCGCGTCCCCTTTTTTCCTTTCTACTTTCTTAAAGTACTGAAAGTTTCTGTGTTAAAGATTGTATCACCACCTGCTACAGTACGTGCTTGGCAATGCGCCTACGCTGCTAGTAGCATTACATTCATAATGATTGCGACAACATATTTTAACAGGAGGAGCCTGGACACTATGCTGGTGCTGTTGTGACGTAGTCAGACAAAACAACAAGAGCGCTCACTTTTACAAAATAAAGCTAATTGCGCCTGCACACGCCATAACGCACGTCTAGTCCACAGTCAGGACCAGGTGTTTCAGGAGTACCACCGCTGGTGACCTGCTACAGTGCGTTCTTGCGCATACTGCTGGTAGCAACAATCAATATTGCGGCAACCCGCTTGAAAGAAATCAGCATTGGCACTATGCTGGGGCTGTTGTAAGATAGTCAGACGGGATAACGAGATTGGATTGCTGCGCACTGTCCCATGGTGCAGCCCAGTCGACAGGCGCCTGTGAGGCCAGGCAGAGTATGGGCTTCTGAGGTGGGCCTTGTGGGCCTCGGAGGGGGGTCATCCCAGTCAGCAGCATCTTGAAGCCATCCACCTGTTTCTTCAGGTGTGCGTCATCAGCCCTCGCCAGTCCGACCGAGACGCACCCACTGGGGGTAATCCGCCCCACTCCACTAGGTAGCAGCCACACTCACCCCAGTGATGGTTCACCGCCTGCGCATACGAGCCTCCCTTTGTGGGCCATGCTGGCAGCCATGCCGTGTCGGAAGGGGGTTTGGGTCATGGGCCACCCGCGACACCCTCGTAGCTGTATAGGTGCACCAGTGCGTCCCGACCAGCAGCAGCCAGCAGGGAACCCGTGGCGGCCACAGCGTGCATGGGCGCACCCTGCAGGCGTGCGTGAAACGAAGGTTTAATGAGAGTTATGTCGACAGTAAATCATGGATAAATGGGATTGGGTGGCTGCCGCAACGTGCATGGGTGCCCCTTGCAGGTGCACAGAAACAAATGTTTTGGCTGTTATAAATGATCATTAAACAAACATTTGCTCACTGAATTGTCAAATTATTTTTAAACATTATTAAATTGCCAGTCAACAGACTTTCAAACATTATACATTGCACCTGTCCTATAATACAAACTTTTGTACTGCATGCATTGCGCACATGAGTCATGACGCAAAAATCATTCCTTCTTATATGCTCAGGCATATCTGTATTGCTTTTTCCATGCCATCAAAATCCACCCACCCCGCCACTCACCTGCAGCCCCACCGGCTCGCCATGTGGCAGCACCATGAGGTGGCCAGGCTCTGCGTCTATGGCGGGGGACCAGCAGTCTACTTGGGTGAGGGCGGGAGAGGGGCGGACGGCGTCTGTAGAGGGGCGCAACAAAGTCAACGCAAAACAAACCCGATAGAATACTTGGGGAGGGGAGGCAAGGCAAGCAGGTGCAACAGGGTGAACTGATATAGTTTGATTTGCGACACCACGATGGCGGAGGACCGGAACTTTTGCTCCCACAAATTACTATTTATGATGAGATTGATCGGTGCTTGCTGTGTATTTGCCTTCAGATGTAAGCATGCCTTCACTAAAAAGCATAATCTTTACTCAACATAAGGTACGTTCAAGTGTGCCACAGGCACACACCCCCATCTCTGCGACGCGCTCAGCACCCTCCAGGCCTCGCACATTCCCACCGATAACACAACCCTACCCACAATTCCCCAAACAGCAAGGCTTCCGGCCCAGAAGAAGGGGCTCACAGCCAGTGCAACTGCCTGCACTGCTGCTTTTACATGGACCATTTCCTCACCTGGGTTGAGGTGCCACAGGCGCACAGTCCCATCCTCGGATGCGCTCAGCACCCTCCAATCCTCGCACATGGCCACAGAGAACACCTGGCGCTCGTGACCCGTGGCTGACCCCACCCCGCAGCGCACGTAGTTGCCCAGGGAGGAGGTGTAGGGGGTGGGGTAGGGGGCTGCGGGAGGGTGAGTTGTGGGCTGGGTTAGGTGGAGGTGGGGTGCAGATGGATTGGGGTGCATGCGGGTGAGGCTCATATTACCTGGAGTGACTGGCGGAACGCATGAAGGTATGGCGGGGGTGGTAGGGGGCTGCACACCGGTGGCTTACATGGTATGTTCAAGCCCTGGGCGGTGGCTAGTGGAATGCATGGAGGTGTGGCAGGGTGTGTGTGCGGTAGGAGGCTGAGAGAATCAAGCACACGCTTGTCGATGAACCCAAAACCCTACATGATTGGTAGCTCGTATACCCTAAACCCTCCACCAAGACGTACCCTGGGGGTGCGGCGGGTCTTGAGCTTCAGGCACCGCCTTGCTCAGGTCCCACAGCTTGATGGCCCCGTCGCTGCCAGCTGTCACCGCCAGGGGCCAGCGCATGCTCATGGTGAACACACCGTGGCCCATGTCAACCTGCGTTGTGACATGTATTTATGTACCGTGCTTTGCAAGCTTTCACTGGCATTCACTCTACTTATTTATTATTTCACTATTGACCCACCCGCTTGTCAAACAGGCACTAGGATTCGATTCCAAACCCTAGACTACAAAGGTAACCTGCAACTTTTTATTTGATTGACCTGTGCCACTGACCCACCTGTGCCACCTTGCGCAGCGCGCGCATGTCAAACAAACACATGGGGGTCACCCCCCCCGCAGCCACCAGGGTGGTGTCGTGACAGAGGGCGGAGTAGGTGGAGCGGTGGAGGTGGCGGGTGGCGGAGGGGGGACCGGTGAGGGCTGCGCCTGGAGGAGGGGGGGTGGGTGGGATGAGGAAGGGGGAGGATGGGTAAGTGAGGAGATGGGGAGATACAAGGGATTTATATAGCAAAGGGGAGGGAGATGAAAGGTGACATCTAGTTCGAAAGGGAGAGGCAGGAAACAACCTGTGCGATTTTAGGGTTTTGGCTGGCTCACCCATTGACTGTGCCCTGTGCACCCACTGCGCCAGCTGGCCTGATCGCAGGTCCCACAGCGCCACAATGCCGCTCTTGTGCGCAGCCACCACAGTGCGCTCATCAGGGCTAATCTGGATGGAGGTCACCGCATCGTTGATGCCGTGCTGCTGGGCCTGCGGGGGGCCACAAGCTGGTGTTTGCATGCAGGAGGTCAGCTTTCAAACATTGAACAGGGTTTGCGCACACCAAGAAAGCGGGTTATATTCGCCCATTATCAGCGTTTTGATATCACTTTGCCTTTGCACAATTTCTGTGGCTTTACTGCACCACGGCATGCGCGCGTCAGGGCTGATCTGGATTGAGGTCCCAACCACTACCACCACCGTCACCTCCGCACCTCAGCCGCTTGCCTGTCCCCATACACGCACAGCTCGGCCCGGTGGCCCTGCGTCTCCAGGTCGCGCACAGCCGCATACCCCCCCGAGCTGCTTCCCACCACCACCACGCTTGACCCCACATCCATGCTCCACACGCTCTCACCCAGGGTAGGTAGCACAGCCGCGGGCTTGCAGGCGGGGGGGTCGCCCAGCTGGCTGGGGTTGGTGGACCTGGCACCAGAAGGAGAGGTCAACGCTGCTGTCAACCACACAATTACAGTTTCATGCTTGCCCTCGGAGCCGTCAACCACCAATGACCAATGTATTTTAGTTGGTGCCACAAAGCACGCAAATGGGACTGTTCCTTTTTTCAGTGCAGCCGCAATGTGTGACTATGGCACAGTCTAGGACACCCTCCACCCTAAACACCGCCGCCGGTAGCAGTGCCCCTGTACTCACCAAACCACAACGTCCCCATCAGATCCAGCCGACACAAGGGCAGACCCACAGCGGTTGAAACGCACAGCGTTCACCCAGGAGTTATGCCACTCGAGCCTTGAGAGGGCCCTGCGCCTGCCTGCCCGCCAGTTGCGGTCCACCTGCCACTGCCACCTGCACATCGTAGGGTTTAGGATCGTAGGGTTTAGGGTTTAGGGTCTAGGGAGTGCAGGTTTTGAGGTTTAAAGTTTTGCCCACCCGCCAGTTGCGTCCACCTGCCACTGCCACCTGCAGAGACCAAGGTTTAGAGTTTAGGGTGTGCAGGGTTTGAAGTTTATGCTTTTACCCACCCGCCAGTTGCGGTCCACCTGCCACTACCACCTGCAGAGTTCAGATTTGAGGGCATATGGGTATGCATATTTCACGGTTTTGGCTGTGCGCTGCATGCAAGGTTCCAGCTGGGCTGATACAGGGCTGATGCGACGCAGCTTTTGCTTACCTGTATGAGTTGTACCAGCTCCCTCGGTTGTTGGCCCCGCCCACTGGGAAGTGGTCGTGGTACAGGTGCTCCCATAGTCCCTCTTTGCTGGCGACACTGTGCCAGTGCCTGCTGGCCTGCGCAGCCAGTCACGGTTGCATCCTTAGTGACACATTGCAATAAGGAAGGTTTGCAGGTGGAATGCTCTTGTGTGCCAGGGGCCGCATAGGATGGGAAAAGTGGGTAGGAGGGTACCGTATGGTGGTAAGTGGGTTGCATGCATTCCTGGTGCAGGCGAGGAACCTCTTAGAGTTACTTGTGAAAAGGTCAACTGTATATGTGCAACTTTGAATCAAGACACCACATCATCCGCCCCCCAGCATGCCACTTTCCTCGCCCAGCATGCCAATCCTCCGATGCATTGTCAAAGTTGCAATACAACATACCACGAACATAACTTATCACGGTGACAGTACCTGTAAGTCCCACTACAAAAATAAAAGTCCTGCTTGGGAAGGCCGTGGTGCATACTCTTCTGTGGCACACACCTGAGAGGCTGAGAGCACATCCTTTGCACATGGCAGCTTCTGGAGCACTTGCAACGCAAGATCATCGCACAAACCAGCAAGGATGTCAACCTCAACCTCTTCTCCAGCCCCGTTTCCACTGTTGTCCATCTTTGTGCCTTTGTTTGCTGCCCCTAGCCTGGTCTTGGAACGAAATTGTTTACCAAAACATACCCAACTCAGATTCGTGTCAGGTTTAGCTTAGCTCCAGGTTTAGCCCGTTCAATCAATGATATACGGAAACTCAACACGCCAGTGGAGGCAAACAGAGGGAGTTGGCTGTAACGCTTGCCCAATGTCCAGGTCAAGGTTGTCCCTTTGAAACACAACCAAGTTCAAAATCAAGTTCGCTGCGCGAAAGAAATTTGCACGCTCAGGGCCTGTAGTAAACTCCGAAATGCCCGTGGTGGAGTTGGCACCAGCAGTATGACTGCAAAGCAGCTGACCAGATACCAGTCAAATACGCCTGTGTTTTCTGCCTTCTATTTATTATTGGTTAACGCGACTTCCTGAGTCATAAACATTCAAAAGCTGTATCGAGTATACTATATGCTATATTCTGTAGTGCAGTACTATACCTCCTACAATAGGCGTTGAAACCGGGTCGAACACTTCCCCATCATATGCATGCATGCTTGCATATGGCAACTGTGACCCAGCGTTAGTGTGAGCCTAATCCTACGCACCAAACTGCACCCGGTTTCTTTGTATATTTACCAACCTATTACTGCTCACTCACGCCGCCTTGCTACTGTGGAAGCCTGCAGCCCTACCGCATGCCGCAAGATTGTTTCACTGAGCCTAGGAAAGAAGTTGCAGTTTACTGTTCTCGTTGTCCGTGGTAGCAGCTCAGCTTCTGACAGTGGTACCACGAGTCCAACCGTGGCAGTGACGGGCTCGCCCTGATCACAAGTCCAAGGGTTTGGAAGCCAGTCACGATGCCAGTTTGACCCTACACCTGGACCACATGCTGCCCGTCCACACCCGCCACCTAGTGGACAAGGGCCACCACGCCATACACAGAGGTCCCAAGCCCTGGCTCAGGAGGGTCAACTTCACCAACCTCGCGATGGGCTGTGCACTTGCCCTCATGGCGTACATGCTCTACCTGCTGCCTGAGTCTGGCACCAGGGCTGCACGGGTGGTGCGACAGCCGGTCGACTTCCCAGTCCTGGAACCTATTCCAAGGTAGGCAGGTGGTGGATGTCGTTTGGCTGTGGTGGGAAAGAGGGGGGGGTTGATTGGCGGGTGGAGGCGCAAGTAAGTGTGTTTCATTGTCGCGATGGGCTGTGCCCTGGCCCTTCCTGGAAGAGCCTCCTGGTATAAAAATCGCTTCCAGAAAGACAGGATAACAGTGCACTGCAGTGGTGTATAGGTTAGACTCAGGGCAATTTGCCTCAGAGTAGACTATCGCCGCCTGCGCCAGGCCGCGTTTGGCTGCTTGAATTCGGGAAACTGTTGCTGTTGCTGTTGGTGGTGGTGGTGATGGTGAATGCGGTGGTGGGGGATGCAATTTGATATGATACTGGGCCTCCCAATACTGCCTGTGCGCCGGTGTACCCACCCTGATGCTCGATGGTGTCTATGCAGGACGTATGCCAACCAGGGCAGTGGGGCCGTTGCCAACATAAGCGAGGCCTACTCCCACGAATGGGCAGCACACCTAGAGGTAACAAAGCTTTACAAATATTAGTAGCATTGAATATGGGCACAACTCACACCCTTACCATGCCCCCTTTCCCAACACAAAATCATGTCATTGGTGGGCTTATATATGTACCACATTGCCGGAGACGTGTGTATTCCTCGAATTTGGAATACGATCTGAACTGATCAACCCTATTACCATTCATTCCTGACCCGCAGGCACAAGCCCTGAGCGCCCTGTCCACCGCCAGCTCAGCCTTCCAGTCGCGCATATACACCACAGCAATGAACCCCACACCCTGCATCCTAATCCTGACCCGGTAAATCCCGAACCCTAATTTCCGAACCCAAAACCCTTATTCTGATCCCTTTCTGCAGGCACAAGCCCTGAGCGCCCTGTCCACCGCCAGCTCAGCCTTCCAGTCGCCCGTGTACACCACAGCCATGAACGCAGGATCGGTGGTCACCCTGCATCTGCTGCATCGGCTGGGGCTGGTGCAGTCGGGGCGGGTGCGGGTGGTGTTCATAGACACCCTGCACCACTTCTCAGAGACGCTGGCATTTTTGAAGAAGGCCGAGGTAGGCAATAGTGGCAGTGAGTGTTCCTGAAAAATCCTTGCGGAATGTGCATGATTTTGAGCGTGCAGAAATCTGGAAACCCTGGGAATGAGGTAATGTAGAAACCTAAATGGCACATTCTACACGACCATCGCCTCTCAGGGGCTGCATGGCTTCTCAGGCATGGAGCTTGCCCAGAAGTATAAAATCTAACTTGTAAACCCTTTACCCCAAACCCTAATTGGCGCTCACTGGCCCTCAGGAGGAGTATGGCTTCACAGTCGATGTGGTTCGCCCCGCCAACTTCAGCACAAAGGATGAGTTTGAGGCAGAGTTTGGCGGTGAGCTGTGGAAGACAGACAATGACAAGTACGCGTGGGTGTGCAAGGTGGGGTACCTAGGGTTATAGGTTTAGGGTCTAGGGTTTGGCAGCGAGCCGTGGAAGGCGGACAACGACAAGTATGCATGAATGTGCAAGGCGGGGTGCGGATGGGGAGGACAAATGGAAGTTGTGCAGGCAAACCCCTTCTTAGGGCTTTAAGACGCCAAGTTGTGGCAGGAAGCTTACATGACCACTACATTGCATTTGGGGTACGGTAGTTGCGCACAGGCAATTTACATCTTGGCACTGTGTATACCACCTTTAGCTGACCTTGCATGACCTAATGGGTTGTCTGCATGCAGATTGAACCCTACGAGAGGGTTCTGGGCTCGCTGCGCGCCGACGTGGTGATCAACGGCAGGCGGCGGGACCACGGCAATGATCGTGCTGAGCTGACTGTGTTTGAGGCGGGCAACGGAGTCAGCAAGTGCAACGTGCTGGCCATGTGGACCTACAGGTGCGATGCAGTAGCTAATTTCTGCTACAATTGTTAATATGAAGACCGGGGAAATAACGCTTTAAACCCCTTTTCTCTGCCTTTTTCTCCCAAACTAACAATTGTCCTCCATGTATGTAACAACAAAAATAGAGCAAGGGTTTTGGGGCAGGGCAAGGCATCAAGAATCCACAGGAAGCATGGTATCATGAGTATTGAAGCTCGGACTCTATCAGTTATTTGTCCCCATTGATATGCCTGTCATTTCCCTGTGCGCAGGGACGTGTGGGACTACATTGAGCGCCACCACTTGGCCTACAACCCGCTGCACGACCAGGGCTATGCATCCATAGGGGACATGCAGAGCACACAGAAAGTGGACAAGGCGCTCTGGTTCCAGTGTGGGGGGGAGCGAGCGGGGCGGTTCAAGGTAGGTTACATGTAATGCTACTAGCGTGTGATTGTGACTTAGGGTAGGTTGCATTTGTGGTAAGGGTGACGGTACATTACAAATACAATCACATTTGTAGGTTGACAGAGTGCAGCAATACCATTTATATATACCTGTAATCCTAGCAATTGCTTACCTTGCGATTACATCACACGTGGTTGCATCCTGCTTATATGTATGTTTGTCCCCAGGGGTACGTCAACAAGGACGGCAGCCGGAAGACAGAATGCGGCATCCACTCACACCCCCTGCGAGCCGCTGTCGCCCCCATGGACGGTCCAGGGGGGGGAGGGTCCAGCGGGGAGGTCAGGGAGATTCAGCCAGAGGAGTGGGCAGTGGTGGTGGAGGGGGGGGACGTGGTGCTGGAGGTGTTTGCAAGCTGGTGCGGCCACTGCCAGAGCTTTGCGCCGGAATACGAGCGGTTTGCAAAGGTGCGCCCTGAACCCTAAACCCTACCGTAGGCGACCCACGACGGGTGGAGAATACCCTAGACCTGAAACCCTATACGAGTACCCTACTTGGGAACGTGGTGTTGATAACATGCTAAATCCCGTGGACTTGGGGGCTGGTGGGGGTTAATTCAAGCCACTTTCAAACCAATGTGGGGCTTGAATACTGATTCTAGCACATCTGACCAGCGGTTGGTGTGCGCAGGCGCTCAAGGGCGGCCCCGTGGAGGTCGTCAAGCTGGATGGAGACACCCACAGCGCCTGGGTGATGGCCCACATGCCCCAGGTCACGGGCTTCCCCAGCGTGCTGGCCTTCAAAAAGGGCAAGGGCAGCCAACCTGGGGAGGTCTTCACTGGGACCCGCACAGCGGGGGCGCTGGTGGAGTGGACCAACGGGCTGTTCGGGACCAAGTTTGGGGTGTAAACTAGGGTTTGGGGACTTAGTAAATTCTGCTGGGGCTGGGCTATTTTTGTGCAACTTGTACAAAGGTTGGGGTGGCTGTTAGGGTTAAGGTGAGGTATTGTGTCAACCCCATGGAAGAATGACGGTTAGCGCCATCCCTCAAACCAATGTGGGCATGCCAAGTACATCAACTAACACATGCACCAGATGGTGAACTCTAGGGATTGGAACACTGGTGTCCCCTCGATGGTTTCGCTCAGAAAAGCTGCCTGGTTGCCACTCAGTAAATCAGCGGTTGGGTTTTCTTAGCTGATGCCCACGGGGGTCCACGTGCGGGAGGCGTCACTTATGGGACTTGTCGCTTTATGGGACTTGTCGCTTTTTGGTGCAAGGGTGGGTATTTTCGCCCACAAAGAGAGTTGGCCAGCGGTCTGCCAACCCCGTCGTGTACACTGGACAGCCTACAACTCCTGCATCCCGCAAGTGCGGGATAAGTGGATTGCTGGTCCTTGCGATGTTGGCGTTCAGGCGTCAGCCTGTATTGGGTGCATTGCAGAACGCTGGTGTACAACTGCACACAAGGCAGGGTACCTTCCATGGCACAAACCTTCTAGAACTGCCGAGCGACGGGTGTATTGGAGCTGACCCTTGCTGCTAGTTTGCACCGGGCAGGAAGGAACCACGGGTAACGAGGATGGCGGATGCTGCAGGTGGGGTCCAATACACGTCAGGTAGCGTTTTCAATGCAGTGCACAGGGTTGTGGGTTGCAATCACGATTGTTAGGCGACCCTCATGCCGAAGTGCCCAAAGGAAGGAAAAGGGAAAGACTGGGAAGTGACATCCGTTATGGGGTCCCCCTTTCTCAACTGGTATTCACGTCTAGTTGGGCCCCCAGTTGACGAGCTGCAGTCAGTGCATGGTGAGAACCGTTGCACCATGATATGCTGTGCTTCTACTGTGCCTCTCAAGTGCCTGTTTGGCTGTCGGGCAGCAGTGTTTGGCCATGCACCCACACCAACCCTGCAGCGATGATCACACGCGGGGTCCTTAGTCCCATATCTGGTGCCACCATATCTGGTTGCCACCATATCTGGTGTCCCTAACCCACACCGATGGGCACAGTCATCACTTTCGAGCTGCAAGCTGGCTGCAAGCGCATTGCCTCCCCACGATGGTTTCCCTCTACGGGGGCCTCGTGCCCTGCTGTCCCCACTGCTGCCACCCACCCACCATGCTTTACAAGGAATGTATGTAGATACGCTTCCTGTGTATGAAGCCTTCTCTTCCCCTTCAGTATAGTCTAATGGCGAGTGGAACATGCAGTGGGCCTACAAGAGTGAAAGGGGGGACCACCACTACCTCACCTCCACCACCAAAATTACATACATGTATCTTCACATAGCAACTGCAGTGCCACCTTTTGTCCATCCCACCAACTTTTTGTGTGCACACACTGCAAGGCACACAGCAACCCCTCCCCAACCTCCCCGCCCCCCCCTCAGCAGACCCCGATGGTGTGTGGGACGTGCGGCAGGCCCTACGGGACCACCCACACCTCACCACCAATACCACATGCATACACCTTCATGTAGAGCCTTCAATGCAGGCAGGTTCATCCACCCCACCACCATCTGTGTGCACACACTGCAAATCTCACTGCAACCCCCCACCCCCCCTCCTCAGCAGACCCCGATGGCGTGTGGGACATGCGGCGGGCGTCCGTCGAGAGCGGCACCACCCACACCTCGGCCTGCACCACCAGGAGCGGCCTGGCACTGGCAGGGCTGATCAAGCAGGACTCGATCACCTTGAGTGAGGCTGGAAGCAAGCTCACGCACTTTGGGGCTCCGGCGGCTTACTCAGAGTTCCAAAGGAGGCCTGTGGTGGACCTCTTTCTTAAGGTGGGTGGGGGCGCCACTGCAACCAAGGGTTCTCCTTCTATACCCCTTGCCGCAACCTGGTTGGCATGACTTGCAAACACCACTGAGCGCTCCTGTGCACTTTCTTGGGGCTGTGGAGTAATGCACATGCCAAGTCACTTTGTGGCCCCACTGTTGAGTGCTGGTGGGCTACAGGCCTCCTAAAAAGTGTGCCATTCATGGACCCCAAGGTCAAGGAGGATGGGGGGGGGGGGCACTGCATGTCATGACATCCACCCGTGAACGCTCCTGCTGTGGAGGGACCTGCACATACTTGGCACCGGGGCATAAACCCTAAACCCTAAAACCGTGCTGCATTGCTGCCGTTTGGACCACGGTCTTGGGTGCACCCGTGTCCCACTTTGTGCACCATTCTCTTGCCCCTTTGTAGTGGACAAGTGCTGACAAGGGTGTGCGGTGGTGGTGCAGGTAGCCAAGATCCACGACCCCCGCTTGGACTCGGTGACAAAGATGATGTCGAGGTGCGTGGTTAGGGTTTTAGGGTTTTGGGTCGCTTTTCTCGGTGGCAAATGATGGCAAGGTAAGGGTTTAGGGTTGTGTGCATCATTCCACCCTGCAGAAACCCTTAACCCTCATTTCTTGGACTTCCTCACTATGCAGGATGTTTGACGTGCCGTTCTCGGAGGTTGCGCTTGTGAACGAGGATGGCTGCTATGTGCGCAGCTCAAGCAAGCGGGAGGACCTGGTCACACCCCTTGAGAGGAAGTGGACATACTGCTCGTGGGCGGTCAGCCCACTGGAGCCAGGCGAGTCGGCGCTCTAAACCCTAAACGCTAAAGCCCTTGCAACCCTATACCTTGAAACTCGCCCCTTGGCAGGGAGTGGACCTACTGCTCGTGGGGAGTGAGTACGGTACACTGGGGCCAAGCTGTCAATAATTCCTCGATCAGAGTCCCCACCATGGCGCCATTTCAAACACCGTTGCCTCTCTTATCACACCGAATGAGCAGGTGCAGAGGACACGCTCCTTGCCCCCTGGAACCACACACTAAAACCTAGCCATCTGAATGCGTTTGCTGCCCCCTTGCAGAGTGCCTTGTGATAGAGGACACGCTGCTTGACGGGAGGTTCAAGGAGCACCCATGGGTGACCGCGGGGCCAATGGTGCGCTTCTATGCCTCGGCGCCACTGGTCACGAGCACAGGAGTGCAGCTTGGAACGCTGTAAGTAACAGGGATTAGGGTTTAGGGTTTGGCGGTTGGCCACACTGAAAGGGTATGTCATTGGCACTCTTCAATGGTATCAGCTTGCCCCCCCCCTCACCCCCCGCCGCCCAACAACAAAAAAGCAGGGGGGGAGGGAGAAAATGATAAAAATAAACACTTCTTTCAATTATTTCTTTATTTGGAATTATTCATTCGTTTTGTTGTTGTTTATTCATTTTCTATATATTTTCATTGTTATTGATTCTCGCCCGTGGCTGTGTCACCAGCTCCAAGCCCACCAGTCTGCTGGGCTGGTATCCGCTTTGCACCCACCCACTCACCAACCCCAAACCGACACCCTCCCTCCACCCGCACCCCTCCCACTCCACCCACCACCGCATTATAGATTTTTTTTTTACTTTTGTTCCAATTGCAGCTGCGTCATCGACTCCAAGCCCCACCAGTTTGACGCAGAGTGCTGCAACATGCTGGGCAACTTTGCCGAGCTGGTCTCCCGGGATTTGGAAAAGGATTTTGAGGATGCGCAGTTCAAGCTCACATCCCTGCAGCTCAACCATGAGCACTCCATGCTTGTGCGCCTGGTGGAGCTGTGCACAGATGGCGCGCTGCTGTGCAACATGAAGCAGGACGGGTGGCCCGTGGAGTACGCCAGCGAGGGGTTCTGCAAACACCTAGGTAGGGTTCTGCAAGTACAAGGGGGGGGTGGGGGGCTTATGGATGGGGCTATGCGCATGGATGTGGGTGGGTGGGTGGGTGGGTGTGGGTGCGCCTGGTGTGGTGTTTCTCAACTCATAGATGCTGGAGGGCTGCTGTGCAGCATGAGGCAGGATGGGTGGCCCGTGGAGTATGCCAGCGAGGGGTTCTGCAAGCACCTGGGTAGGGTTTTTGGAGGGGCGCTGCCTGACCCTGGGTGCGTGGCTTTTCACAATTTTCTATGGACATGTGGTTGTGGGGTAGGTGGGTGGGTGGTGGGTGTGGGTCCGCATTCAGGTTGATGCACAACCATAAACCCTAAACCCTACACTCTACCGCCGTAAACCCTAATGCTTTACCCCCCCTCCCTGCCGCAGGCATGGTGCCCAGCGGTGTGGCCCACAATTTGTTCTGGGACCTGTTCTCGGCCCCCAACGGAGTTTCTGGGGATTCTGAGCGTCCCTGGGAGCCGTTTCGGGCTGTGGTGGACGCGGGGGCGGATTTCCAGGTGGCGGTGCAGCGCAAGGGGTCCTCAGATGCGCCGCTGCACATTACATTCAGGTGGGGCGAGGGGGGCTGTAATTTGGGAAACCCTAACCAGTGTCTAGGGTTATAGGATGCAGCGAAGGGGTCCTCAGATGCGCCGCTGCACATCACATTCAGGTGCGGCTGGGGCTAGGACCGGGGTTAGGGTTTACGTTTAGGGTTAAGGGTGCAGTGCAAGGGGTCCTCAGATGCGCCGCTGCACATCACATTCAGGTGCGGGGGCGTTGGCTGTTTTTCTGCCATTTTCTTTTGGCAACGCTATTTGTAAGTCTACATAAGCCCTACACCAGCAAGCTTGACGTGGGCCACCCAGACCTGCTCATTATCTGTTAGTGGGTAGTATTGTTGTAGTCGATTGATGAATAATTATATACATAATGGCCACCATTGTCACCAATGTTTTTTTTTAAGATTTTTTTCTTCTCATCCCTTCCAGGCCTGCCAGCACCAGCAAGCTTGACGAGGGCCAGCCCGACTTCCGGATCGACCACTGCTCGCAGCCCATCCCCCAAAACCCCACCAAGGGCATGTACTTCGCCACGCTGGCAAAGCCAGACCAGTCCTCCTCGGCGCCAGGCCAGTCCTCCTCGCAGCCATCGCGCTCGCGCAAGCGCATGCGCATGGGGGGCGTGAACGACAACCCATTTCCGGACATTGAGCTGGGACCCCTCCTGGGGGTGGGGTCCTACGGGCGGGTGTATTATGCAAAGTGGGGCGACCAGCGGGTGGCGGTCAAGGTGGTCCCGCACGTGATCAAGGTAAGGGATTGGGTTGTTAAGGGACTGTAAGGATTTAGGGTTTAAGGTGTACTATGCAAAGTGGGGCGACCAGCGGGTGGTGGTCAAGTTGGTGCCGCATGTCATCAAGGTAATTCCATGCATGGGGGGAGTTCAGGGTGTAGGGCTTAGGGTTTCAGGATCTGGGGTTTTGGTGTGGGAGGCGGATCCAGCAGAGGGCTGCGGTCGAGATAGTGCCACATGTGAGCAAGGGCAATTGGATTGTTGGGGATCATAAGGGTTTAGGGTTTAGGGTTTGTTGTGCGAGGTGGGGCGACCGGCGGGTGGCGGTGAAGGTGCCACATGTGCCACATGTGGTCAAGATAAGGGCAGGGGTATACCAACTATACTGACTAGTATTATTAGTATACCCCTGGTAAGGGTTGGTGCCACATGTGCCACATGCTATTGCTACAGGTGCACATTGCTTCAAGCAATGAAGCAAGGTAAGGGTTGGCGCTGGTTTCAGCAGGGTTGGGGCTTGCATGTTGGGTTGTTGTGGGTGTGCTGGGTATGCTTTGCTACCTAAACCCTAAGTCTTAACCCTAAACCCCATGTGGTCCAGGCTGAGGACCAGGAGGCGGCTTCCCGGGGCAGCGGCTGCATCGCCATGGGGAAGGAAACTGTTGAGGCCATGATCGGTCTGTCCATTGAGCACGACAACATTGTGCGAACCCTCAAATATGCGGTGGTCTCCCAGCAGGTGCGCCGCTAGGGGTCAACCTCAGCATATAGACGTGTTGCAGGGTGGTTTTAAAGCAGTTGCATTGCTACGATTTAGAGTGGTTTTCCAAGCAGAAAATGTGTTTCAAGTGGTTTGAAGAAACAAAGCATGAGGAATACTGAACAAGTCTGAAAATCTCTGTATGTCAGTCAAATCCCCACAGGAATACCTCCCCCCTGAAAACCTGCCGCCTGCCCTTTTAGAAACCCCTATCTACAGGAAATATCAAGCATAGAGCTTTTTCCCTTCTCCTCGCCACATCAAGGAAATGCCCACTGAGAAACCGCCACCTGGCCACTGAGAAACCGCCACCTGTCGCAGGCTGAGAAGCGGCCGCGTGGCACCACCTCCTTCGGCTTCGACGGCTCGGGTGGCCCCCCCACCAGCCCCAGTGCGGGTGAGACCTGGCTGGTGCTTGAGATGTGCGATGGGGGGTCCCTGGCTACTGCCATCCAGATGGGCCACTTCCGCAGCCAGCAGTCGATGTACACGGGGGGGGTGCGCATGGATGTGGTGCTGGATGTGGCTGTGCAGGTGCGTGGGGTGGTGGTGGTGGTGGTGGTGGTGGGGTTGGGTGGGGGGTGGGGTGTATGGATGTGGTGCTGGATGTGGCTGTGCAGGTACGGTTGGTGGCGGTGGTGGGGTTGGGTGAGGGGTGGGGTGTATGGATGTGGTACTGGATGTGGCTGGGGAGGTGCGTGGGGTGGCTGGGTGGGTGGGGATGCACATGGCTGAAAATTTCTGTCTACATGATGTGAGCAGATTGAGGTGTGGTTGTATATCCTGCACCCCACCCACCCACCCGCCACCGGCACACACCCCTGCCCCCCATCACACGGCTGACATGTTCCCTGTGGTTGTGGTGCAGATCGCCGACGCCATGTGCTACCTGCACTCGCGCGGCGTCATCCACGGCGACCTCACACCAAACAACATTCTGGTGGCGCGCACAATCAAGCCGGGGCGGCCAATCGTCCCCAAGGTGAGCCTTGTGCCCAATCCTCATCTCTTTCCATTCATAAGTGGCTCTACCTCCACGGATCACAAAGTGGCCACAAGGACCCACCACACCGTCACGCACATGCCACAAATGCTGGAGCTACATCAATATTCGCTCGGCATCTCCCAACCTCCCACAGGTAGCCGACCTCGGCATGAGCCGCGTGGCCCTCCAGGACGAGGCGCCCATCGTCACAAAAACGCACGGCACGGTAACCCACATGCCTCCCGAGCTGCTTCGGGAATCGCAACTGGGCAAGCCCGCCGACGTGTACGGGTTTGGGGTCATTCTGTGGGAGCTGGCGACGGGCGATCGGCCCTGGTCCTCGCTGAGCTACTTCCAGATTGCGTTCAGTAAGCTACAGGGCAAGATGCAGCTGAAATTTCCCGAGGAGACGCCGCCCGAGTACCAGGTGGGGTGAAAGCCATGCTGTTTAGGGTTTTGGGTGGCGTTGGTTAGGGTTTGGGCGACGTTGTCTAGGGGTATTGGGGTCATACTGTGGGAGCTGGCCACAGGGGATTGGCCCTGGTCCTCGCTGAGTTACTTCAAGACTGCGTTCAGCAAGCTACAGGGCAAGATGCAGCTCAAGTTTCCGGAGGAGACGTCGCCCGATGTGGGCGTTATAGGGTTTTGGGCGGCATTGGCTAGGGTTTAAGGTTGATCCTGTGGGCGCTGGTGATGGGGGACCGGGCCTGGTCTTCGCTCAGCTACATCCAGGTTGCACTCTGCTTGAGGAAAACAAGCCCTAAAACCCTACAAGCCTAACGCCCGCATCCCCACCGCACGCCCTGGCAGAATGCTGCATGCGCCAGACCCTAAAATCTAAATCCAGCAGCTGCCCTGTCAGTTTCTGCCCAACAGCCGTGTGCAGCACCCAAAACCCTACGCAGACCTAAAACCCTACTCAGAGTTGGAGGGTTACAAAAGGCAACCTTTCGGATGCTGAGTGCTTATTTGCTGAGTGTAACCCGCCCGCAGGCCCTTGCCGAGCGCTGCATGGCCGCTGAGCCCTTGGAGCGCCCCACCTTCCCCGAAGTCCTCCTCGACCTCAAGGGCATGCGCCAAACCCTACCCTCTGCGCTCCCAAACATGACCACCAACCCCTTTGCCTCGCACACATCCTTCATGGATGCAGCACCGCTGCCCGAAGGGTTTTTCCAGCCGGAGTCGGCGCCCCGAGGGTTTTTCGGCCTGGTGCCGCCGCCCGGTGAGATCCCGGAATTGGAAGCTGGGGGCCCAGGGATGCAGCGAGGGGATTCAATTCCCAACGGGTTGACTGAGATTCTGCCAGAGTAGAAGGGATTTGTGGGGCTGGCGGGTGGGTCCCGGGATGGCTTGTGGGATTTTTTTGGAGCTCGGACGGGATTTGTGTTGTGGCGCTTGAGTGGGTAGGGTTCTCAGGTTGGCTTTAGGGTTTTTTGAGCTGTCACCGGGTCTGAGCAGGGTTTTTGAGGTGGCGCTTGAGTTGATGGATTCACAGGGTTGGCTCTAGGGTTTATTTCTAGGGTTTTTGGGAGCTACGCCGGAAGGAAGTAGCGGTTTTGGACTTTGGTTTTCAGAGAGCTGTACCATGTGGGACCGGGGGGCAGGGATTAGGGTTTTCCAGGTGGGTTTTCAGAGCCGTGGCTGGTGCCCAGGGAGGTATTGGCACCTGCAGGTGGGGCGTGGGGATGCTGGATTGCTGCAGGGCGCGACCGTTTTCCGTGGTTAGGGTTTAGGGATTTGGGGCTTTTTGAGTGCTCACAAGGAGTTCCCGGGATTGAGTGTACAGCATGATGGTGTTTTGTGAAAGGATGTATAGCTATCAGTGAATATAACTGTGAATTTTCCTGCATTCCAGCCCTTTTCCAGGTTTCATGGTCGCCAACGAGTCAGCGACCGCCTGGTGTTCGTTTGATGGGTTTTCTGCTAGGCATTTCCCTGCGTTTAGGGTTTAGAGGTTAGGGTTTCTGCTAGGTATTTTCCTGCGCCTGTGGCCTGAGAAGGGCAAGGGGTGGCGGCAGCTGTGGGATATGGCCAAGGGGTAGTAAGGTAAGAATTAGTTCTTAATATCAACATCCTTAATGATAGCACTTTTGGGCAACCTTATCACCATGAAGCAATTTCTGAACGCACTCCTTTCAGCAGGGCACATTGCAGTGCTATAGTAGCGTTGGCACGGCACATTTGCAATGACACGTAGGGTACCCCGCGTTGACACGCAACTGTTCAGGGTTTGGGTTTAGGGTTTGAGTTAGGGTTTAGGGTTTGCAACTGCCATGCACCTCCCATGGCGTTTTCCTCCCTTATCCACGCCCCCAGCCTTCGTGACAAAACAGCAATTACTACCGGTATCCGTTTCACCCTTTATGCAGTTTCCTTTGCTGTCACCGTGATAAATCATGTCAGGCCAAGTCTTGCAACACGCTGTGTGTGTTTTTGTTGTATGTAGGTGTGCGCGCGCGTGTGTGTCTGTGTAGGTGGGTCACCCGTGGGTGCGGGTGCGTTTTTGCCAGCGTTTGCTCTGCACATTGAGCTGCCATCCTTGGGGGCCGCGTGCCCCGTGTATGCTGGCAGGTCCCATGTGAGAACCCTTGACTTAGACGTCAGAAGTCTTGGACTTTATAATAGTGCTAACACATACCATACAATGCAGAAGTATAAGGTATGTTTGACTCGGCGTCTGAGACGGAACTCCGAGTTCTTTGTAATTTCTTTGTTTGTTGGGAAACAAGCGGACTTGGCAGGCTGCAAACAGCCTTAGAAAGAAAGAAAGAAAGAAAGGAAACGCCCACAGGGCATAGCCAGGCACAACACACACAACAGGGCCTTATAATAGTTGGCAAATGCGTGTGTTGCATGCCATTGTAAACATGCACACTTGTGTCAGCCTTGAGTCAGCCGTGTAGACTATCTCCACAGATAAGCATGGTTGACACTGTGGCAATGAGAGTGCAGGCTGAAGCCACTGCCGGCAGGGATTATGTGCGGCTAGAGCCTCCCTTGCAACAGAATTCATGGCAGCCAGGGGTGACAAAAAATCCACCTAAAATCTCCACCGGCCAAGGCTTGGCTGGAGCAGCGATTCCCATTTCACTGTAATGGCTTGGCCACCCTGCAGATGTGCTGCTTTCACAGGGCAAGGTCACGTACAGCTGAAGAAAGCAGCCGTTTCATGCCCCAGGTGTATGGTTTGCAACACACTCGACGCTGGTGCCAAGCGGCTAGATATTGTGCTAAGGGTCAACCACTAGGTGTAAATTGGGCCTGTGCATGCGCACGGCGAAGTCTCCGCCACGAGTTGTTCAACAGTCTGTCAACAATCCGGGAACACAGCGAGGGGCTGTGTCAGGTGCGGCACACACCGTCTGAGCTAAGCGCGTGGCCGTGGACCATTTGCGTTGGGCATTGGCGTGCCCTTGGAGCTGCTCACTTACCCGCGAGGGTTATTTCTCCGCCACCCTCAACCCTTGTCTCTTAAGCTCACAGGAGTGCTCTATGTCTCCACTCCAACTCCAACCAAAGCAACGGTCCCTTGACCAACTGGGACTGTTCCATCCCAAGCATGCACGCCCTTATGTTGGCAAGTCTACACAGATGGCGTACTCGTAAGGCACCATGCTGACAGCGGCATGTGTCGCAGTTGCTGGAGTGCTGTGCTCGTTGGCAGCTGCAGTGGTCAGGCCGACCAGTGCGATGCTTCGTCGGCGAGCGGGAAGTGACGACCAGGAGGTGGGGCGCACGTGCATGAGCTGTCCACACGTACAAGGTTGCGGGGTGCATGCATGGGTTGCATGCATGCATATGCGTTGCTTGGATGTACTGGGTTTGAAATTACAGGGTCTAAGAAGCCTCTTGAATTTGATATATTCCTTTCTGTCCCATACGTCGTGTTGAGAATAGACAGAACGTCGCGTTATGCCCTGTCAGGCTGCTTCGGGGCATCCCTCGTGCACATGTAGGGTGTGAACGTCTGGACCCACAGATCCTGAGAGTGGCTCGTTCACTTTTGAGTATCACAACATGTTATTATGTGTTTCAGGAGCATACCGATGGCAGCGCATCTGACGAGGAGCGCGGGCACAAGAGCAGCAGGTGCGCAGATAAAAGCCCTAAAACCCTAAACCCTAACAGCAGATGAAACCCTGAACCCTAATGGCGGGTGCACCCTCTTTTGAAACTCTAGCAGGAGGGGCAGGGGAGCATATGCATATGCGCACAGGAGCAGCAGGTGCGCAGAAAACCCTAAACACCCTCGCGCGATCAGCAAGTGCGCAGAGGAGCCCTTAACCCTTTGGTGTGCTGAAAAACCCTAGAGGGCTTGCTCCAAGGGTCCGATGCTGCTGCAATACGTTTCTCCTTTCAGTGATACAACGTCACACACGCAACTGCTAAAATGCAGGATTGGCAGGGATTGCGACTGCTATGACTAGGGTTCCAGGCCACCGCGCTTGGAGCTGGAATCGCAGCCTCGCAAATGATACTGCATTTCCACATGCATGCCTGCAGGGCTATGCACCGTGACAGTGGCAGAGGCATATGTGGCTACAATTGCAATTTATGAGTGGATCTGCAAGTGGGAGTGAACGCCTGCAGGGATTGCCAAGTGGCTGAAAAACGACCAAAAAGGGTGGCAAATATTCCCCCCTTGGTGGCACTCTGAAATGGCAAAATGTGGCTCATCAGAACTGACACCCCTGCTGCAGGGGCTGCACGGTGGCGGTGGTGGGGGCAGTCGCCACTGTGGCCACTGCACTGATGCTCCTGACGCTGAGCTTCAAGGATGTCCGAACTTCGCTGCTGGTCCCGCTGAAGCTGCATGTGCCAGGTGGGGGGGAAATCAGAACGGGAAAAAAAAGGAAGTTTAGCACCCTCAAGAGCCGTAAAGAACGATAAAAAAGGGGCAAAATTTGAAAAGATGCAAGGCAAAACCAAGGAGCCTTCCCAATGGGGCTGGGTATGGCTCGTAACAATAAATTTTGCAGGCAATGTTTCATAATGCCCTAGGGTTCATGAGTCACTCACGCTCACTCGCCAGCCATGCATGTTTGGCACTTCTCGAGTCCTGACGTGCACGCATGGCATGGCTTCCCAGGGGCGCTATTCAAGCACGAGGGGGAGAAAATCGAGGGCAAATGGGGTCCAAAGGGGGTGGTTGAAGCCTTCGACTGTGAGCAACCGGATGAGTTTGAGCGGTTGAGGGTGTATGGGGATTTCGGGAATTTCTCACACCCCATCAGCTCCAATTCTGCCCTGACACAGCGGCTGTTTAATCAGGTGGGTGTGACGATGCGTAATCGACCTGCTTCATCAGACTCTGTTCAATCAGGTGGGTCGCAACCTGTAACTATTGTTATTTTATTGTTATTTTATTGTTATATAATTATTATTTTTTGCAAGGCAAGCCAATGGTGGGGTTTGTGAACTTGGCAGAAAGGCACCACCCCAAATGCATTCCTGCCACCCATCCATTTGTGCACCCACGTTTTATACTTGTAATGGTCAACACATTGAAATTTCATGCAGGGGTTGATGCTGGCATGGGAGTTCAACCAAGGCGAGGCAGTGCGGGCTTTCCAGCTGGCACTCGAGCACGACACCGCATGCGCCATGTGCTACTGGGGCATAGGGTATGCGCTGGGCCCAAACCCTAACCGGGCCTCCACGCTGGGCGGGCCATACCCTAACTTCAACCCTAAGGTGTTTGACCAGACCAAGCAGATGGCGCAGGATGCCTCCTTCTACGCCCGCCAGGCAGTGGAGGCAAAACACAGCGAGGTGGGTGACCCTAAACCCCACACCCTAGACCTTTAAAACCATGAATCCCATATTTCGCTTGCAAGGTGTCCCTGAGAGTGTCGATGTGTGCAGTTGAGGGCAAGGGAGGTGGCATATGCTGAGGCGGGGCTGGAGCGATTCCCGCTGGGCGCAGAGTATGGTGCTGGGCGGATGAAGGCTGAACTGCGCTATGCGCACCTCATGCAACACATCGGGGAGTTGTACGAGGTAAGGCTTATATATCTTGGGTTAGGGGTGAGGGGTGAGGGGTTAGGCATAGCATGGGTAGGAGTACAGCTTGCCTTGTAGTCTGCAAGTGCATGCGGTTTTGGTTTTGGTTTTGATTTTGATTTTGATTTTGATTTTGATTTTAGTTGCATGGCACCGCGAGGATAGAGGCTAATCTGGGCTATGCGCACTTATGCAACACAGTGGGGGGCTGAGCGAGGTAAGGGGTGGCCTTACTGTAGGAGCAAGGAGCCCTAGTAGGAATGACATGTAGATAGCGAGCGTGGTTGTGTTGTATCATGCGCATCAGTTCAGCGCTGAACTCCCCCTGACGAGTTGCCTTGTGTCGGTTAACCTGAAAACTGCAGTTTTCTCGACCTGTAAATTCTGATCCCAACAGGATCCCAATGCCCTGGCCATGGCTGCCGAGGCCTACATGAACCTTGCCCCCTGGGACTACTACCAAGGGGAGGGCAACCTCGCGCGCGCGGCAGCCAATGCACAGGCGCTGATCACCAAAGTGCTGGCCATGGCTCCCCAGCACCCTCTGGCGCTGCACCTGCACATCCACTTGGCTGAGGCGGCGCCACCTGGCAGGTGAGTGCTGCACATGAATACAAACGAGACTGAAGTAACACATGCGATTGCTCAAGCTGAACAATGGGTTTTGCATGGATTGGCATGCGTATTGTGGTTGTGGCTGTATAGGCAGTTGGCCAATGCGATTGCAATTATGATTGTTACAGTATTATGTCTTATTAATATTATTTCGTGGACGGCTGCAGGGACCCGGGGTCTGCAGGGCGAGCAGAGGGGTCTGCTGACGCACTGGTGGGGCTCTACCCATCCCTGGGACACTTGCTCCACATGCCATCACACACATCCATTAGGTGGGCCTCACACATCCTTCTACAGACATCACTCTCCGTTTGCCACAGGGAGTTGGTCGCACACTGCATGGCCATACCTGCATCCCCATCCTGGTTTTATGGTTCTCAATCCTGGAGTTTTTATCGGCATCGGTTTTATTTATCCCCATCCCCATCCTGGCTTTGTTATCCATTTGCCCCTTCCAGTTCTGCTCCACACACTTGCTTCTCCCTTCCTTCTCCTTCCCCTCGTCACCCACCCACCCGCCCCCTGCCACAGGATCGGGCGCTATCTCTTAGTCAGATCCCGCCACTTCACCCTAAAACCCTAAACCCTAAACAACCTGCCACCACCACCCGCCACAGGGTGGGGCGCTACCATGACGCGGTGGCTGTGAACGTGCAAGCACACGATGCCGACGTGCGCAACACGCGCGCCTGCCTGCGTCCCTACCTGCTCGAACACAACCTCAACATGCTGGTGTATGCGGCTGCCATGGCAGGGCAGGTGGCGGTGGCGGTGCAGTACGCGCAGGTGGGTACCTTTGGGGTTTGTGTTCTCTTTACACAATGCTGCGCTGATGCTTGGCTTGGTAGCCGTCCTGTAAGTGTGAATGTGACGATAAATATGTACGTGATTGTGAGTGGGAAATAATCAATGATGAATTGAAGTAGGATTGCGATTAAATATGAATTGGGATTGATATTGTGTGCCCAGGTGCTCCGGGAGGTGCCCGCCAGGGGGCTGGCGCCATTTGGTGGGGACGGGAGGGACGATGTCACCCTGACACTGGTCCTGGTACGTATTGTTTTGTGGTTTGTGTTATTACCTTTGTTTATTGGCCCCATCCTTGCCTTTGTCCCAGCGCTCAATGGTTGGTGGGATACACATGGTGGAGAGGTGGTCAGAGCCGCAGTGTGGGGATATGGCTAACCTTTTCATCTTCCCACAGCGCCATGGCTCCGTGTTGGCTTGCAAGGTTTAGGATGCAGGGTTAGGGTAGTAAACGATGCCACCTGTGCGCCGTACAAGCGGGGTTTGGGAAATGGGGCGAGGTGCACAGGCTCGACTCAATGTAGGGTTCAGGGTTAGGGTTCTCAGTAATGCCACTTGTGCAGGTGCGGTTCGGGAAATGGAGCGAGGTGCTTGCGCTGCCTCCTCCTACCCCTGACTCGCGTGGAACAACCCCCTTGGGAGGGGGCAACCTGTATTCTCAGGTGATGATGCGGGGGTACCCTTCAATTGTTGGAGAATGGATATGATTACGCAATGGAATTGTGTGAACGCTGCATTCCGGGGTGGCATGCCGGTATTCACGCACAATATAACCCTCAGTGATCGTTGTAAATTTGTATCTGTGATTGCAATGTCATTGCAGGTGGCATATCGATGTCAGTGCATTCCTCGACTTTTCTGTACATTTCACTTGACCCTGCAAATGCAACGGTTTTTGCAGGTGGTGTATCATTACGCACGCACCATGGCGCTGGCTGCAGCAGCAGCAGCACAAGGGGAGAAGACGGGGATGGGGAGCAAGGAGTTCAAGGTTGCAAAAAAACAAGCTGAGCACGAGCAGGATCAGCTGGAGGTACATCACATCACATTACCTTCATGTTTCTTTGCCAGCACATTTCTAATAAATAAAATTGCATTCCATGCAAATACTTGCATTTTACATGTAAATTACAGTTGCCATGGCGTGTTACCTTTGCAAAGGATGGGTTCAGCAATGTCCTGGCAATATGTCATGAAGCATGGATAATCGGGTAGGGGAATGCTAACCATATCGCATTTCCTGCAGGACGCGGCCAAGCAGGTCCCCCCCGACCAGCGCACCAGGCCGGGTGCAGGCGCGGGGATCTACTCGGGTGCCTACCACACCCTGGCAGATATCCTTGAGCAAGTGGCCAAGGCAAGGCTGGCGGTGGTCAAGGGGAAGATGAAAAAGGCACAGGTGGGGAGGGAATCTGCACTGTACTTAAAGACCCTAAACCGTCAGCATTGAAGTCTGTTAAGAGACATCATTGCAGCCAATGGCATCCACGTTCTGTGATTAGTTGTGTACTTTACGGGTCTGATCGTGGGTTCTGGGTGTTGGGAATTGTTCATGTCACACCAGCCAAGCACGTGGCCAAGGCAAAGCTGGCAGTGGTCAAGGGGAAGATATAAAAGGCACAGGTGGGGAGGATATGTGCCCCGCATGTGTCTGCACAGCGCTGCTCAACGCCCGCAGGCCCACGCCCACCCACAAAGAACTCGCAAACCCTATTCTTCCCCTAGGGGAAGCAAACCCTGCCCCCACCCTCCAGTGCACGCACTGCATGCAATTCCACACCCTTCCAAAACCCTACTTCAACCTGCCCACGCACACCAAAACACCCACACAATCCCTGCCAACACCCTCCCTCCACCTCCGTCCCCCGTGCATACAAACGCAGGAGGTCCTCCAGGAGGTGGTTGCCAAGGAAGATACCCTAGGGTACATCGAGCCCCCACTGCTGTACCAGCCCATGCGGCAGTGCCTGGGGTGGGTTGTGCTGCAAGGGGGGGATGCAAGGTGGGTGGGTGTGGGGATGCACTGCATGTGGTTGGGTTCCGCTGCAGGGCGGGGATGGAAGGGTGGTTTTTGGGGATGCATCGCAGGTACTTTTGCAGGTTCTCATACCACGTACTATTATAGGTTTTTCTACTTGCACTCAGCCGCCTGCATGGCATAGGTGCGGTTGAATTGTGAGCCATGTAATGGTCCAAGGAGGTAAAACCTCCACATCCGAATCGGCAATCACAGGTGTAAATTGAAAATGCGATTACAGTTGCGAATGACCAGAGAGACTGTCAAACCCAACCCTGAAATATTCTAGGATTTCATTGTGCTGGCTGTAATGTATCCAGGGTACAGATCAATTCTTGTTTTACGGTGAGGTTGTGACCAAGACGGGAGTTCACAAAGACCTGGTCATGCCGTTTGGACCGCATGCATCTGATCATGAGCTCTCCCCCCTGCCTACAGATCCGCCACGGAGCACTATCGATCCGACCTGCAGCGCTTCCCAGCCAACGGCTGGTCCCTGCTGGGGCTGCAGCAGGCATTGGAGCACGCTGCCAGCACAGCAGCAGGGGTGGGCATAGCTGGCGGTGGCGGCAATGAGGCGGCACAGATCGGGAGGGAGCTGGAGGCCGCTTGGAAGCATGCTGATGTGGTTCTTGCTTCCAGCTGCCCCTCCTTTTCTGTGCTTATCGGATAGGGCTGAAGCATGGTCACCACAGATGCTACAGGGGCCCGGCCTCCTATTTTCTGAAATTGTAAGGGCCCTGCTGCAGCCTGGCATGTGGATTTCAGCTCTCATTAGGCATGTGGATTTCAATGCTTGCCGAGTGTGTAACTTAGTCTTGTAAACAGCTTGGCACGATGGCTGGAATGCCTTTTACTTGTTTATTCATACTTGTGAACAGTTTGAGCCTTCTCGGGAATATGCAAGTGTGGGCATTATGGCGCTTGCATCCACAGCTGCACATCCTTTCTGTCCTGCTGGCTGGGTATGGCAGAAGTCTCCAGGTAGTACAGCACACAGGCACCGCCTGCAGGTGGTCCTTTAAACAGTGGCCTCTCAGAGGTATTCCAAGAGACCATCTACAGATCCCACACGTGCGGTCCCGTAGGATTCAGGGTTTAGGGTTTAGGGTATACCAAGAGCCTCTCCAATTCCACAAGTGCGGTCCTTGCTGGGCACATGTAGCAGGCCATCTCATATGACAACCTCATATGGCAAACCATTCCCAACCTGGGCAGGTACCCAATTTTGCCATAGCCTGGTGGCCATGCTGGGGGAAAGCAAGGGCCACTTGTGCTCCTGAGGGCCTTCTCCACCACAGCTTGCCTGCATATATCTTTGGCCAAACACAGCAGTTGGCATGCCATGTGAGTTTGTGGGAAAGGGAAGGCTGAAAGTGTCTACTGGCAGAAGTGGGTTTCTTTTCTTGGGGAAAAGCTTCCTCTCCCTCTTCCAAAAGGACATTTGACTTCCCCATTTTGTCTCAACCCTTGCTCCCCCTGAAGTGCCAAGAAAGACGGCTTTGGTGACGTTGGCCCACATAGTACATGACGACACCATGTCAACTAGCGTATGCAGGCTATTGATACAGCAAGTTTAAGGGTCGTGACTGCTCTTGGATGTGTTGTGGCCTGGTAGCTGAAAGCGCCTATTTGTAAGCTTGTCGGCCCACGACCACATCTGCCAGCTGTTGTCACCACGAAAGCACCACATTGTCAGCAGGACCGCTCGTTACCTGGCAGTACTGCTTGCAGCAAGAGCTTATTTGACGGCTAACTATCTAGTTGACGGCCACAGCACGCAGTGTGTGCTGTTGCAACCTAAGATACCTTGTAACTTGTACCTTTTTCTATAGTAGCAGACGGGAAACACGGAGAAGCTCCCCACAAATCGTTGGGCGATTACTCGAAAGTTGTGTTAGGAAGTGCAGCAGTTTTCACCCAACGGTGTTCCTTTCCTGGCGTCCCTTCGTCTGGCTAGTGTTATTTGTCGCTCCTGTTGAAAACAGGTTTTGATCAACACTGGGCTGTTGATGGGGTGACGTTAGATATCACATTGTGAGGCCACTGTTGCTATGACCATGGGGTAGTGGAAGAGGGCGCAGCGATGATCTTGTGCCAATCGGCGCTGCCAAGCGGGGTCCTGCCGTACAGAATCCGCTTACATGGGTGCCTGGTGGCGGTGTTGTTGAGCCTGGTAGTGTCTACTGAGGCTAATCTAAGGTTAGCAACCCGCCACCTCTTCACTGCTGTTGGAACCTTGTATTACCTCTCTATTTCCACAGTGCATTCTCCCTTTCCTGTCCCTGTTAGTGGCGTTACGGTGCATACCTTGGACGCTGAGACACAAAATCTTTGTGCACTTGCAGTGGGTACCACCATGCAGCAGGCCAGCTGTCACATCTGCACCCCAGTGCTGAAGGCTGGGGCAGGCAGCACCACCTGCAGCCAAACCGGAGGATGATCCTTGGCTGTGACCATCGGAGGCTTACTGAATACGACCCAACTCTCCCTGTGCTGGAGCCTAAACCGGTTGGGGCCACTTTGCATCCGAGCCACAATGCATCCGGGTTGCGTCAGGGTGTGCGCTCCCTGCAGAGTGACTTGCTGCCTGGTGAGTGGGAGCACAGTGCAACCAATCTGCATGGTTTAAAGGACTCAGCTACTCAGTTCCAAGGAAGAGGGCCAGCCACAGCTTGCAGTTATACATTTTTGTATTTCATGTCTAGCTCCAGCTGCTTCACCGCCAGTCCTGTCATGGTTGCAGGGTCCTCCTGCCTTCAGCAATCAACGACTATTCCACTTGGAACGATACTGAGTTCAGACTCTGTGGGCAAGGACTTTGCTGCGTGCTGCCAGAGCTGCCAAGCCACACAAGGGTGCAACACCTTTGCCTACTGCGGCGAAAGCAGTGGGTGTTACAACCCAGGAGACACACTTACCTATCCCAAGGGCGCCTGTATACTTGTCTACCAGCAGCAGCTGGACGACGGTGGGACGCACATTGCGGCAACAGTGTTCAACACGCAAGAGAATGTCACCTTCACAGCAGGTACAGAGTGTGTGCACCCTCAACCGTGGTTCATTACAGAGGTGCTGTGTGCCAAGCCACCTGACTATCTTGTCCTGTGGAGCACTTGCGGAGTGCCAGTCACTACCAATGGACCGACGCACGCTCTATATGTTTTTTGTGCAGGTGCCCCGATACAGTTCAACCGTGCTGAGGTTGAGAGCGTGCCTGGGTACAGACTGTACGCCTTTGGTGGTACACCACAGTATGCAAACTTTGACTGCTCCATGACTTTTATTCCGGGCTACTGTGTGCTTGTCAACATCACTCTCCAGGTAAAGCATGGTCTTTCGCTTGTGTTCCTTTTTGTTGTGTCGGTGGTTGCGCACTGCTGTTGGCCCCTTGTTAATGTTGCTCAATACCTGCGGGGGTCAGCAACCAACTCCTGGGACTCGTTGCTGCGCAGGACGCGGCTGACACATGCACAGAGCTGTCTGAGCAGTGCTTTGGGTTTCGGTGGAACCCCCACGGGGTTCCCAGGCCGGGCCTGGAAGGCAACCGGATGGCGGTTTTGAAGGGTGGCAAGAACGTGACGGGGTACATCGACTACCTCCTCACAGTGGGCAACTACCTCCAAGCAAGCCCTTCATCGGCCTCCTTTGTCCGGGACTTGCCCCTGCCCACTCCCCAGCAGTTTGACGCCGCGTTTTGGACGCTGCCGCCCTACAACATCTCTGAGACCGTCGATACAGACAGCGGTGCGCACACAACTCAAGCCGCAGGGCTGCATCTAGGGTTTAGGGGTTAGGGTGTTTGTTCGTTTTGGACGCTGCTGGTTAAGGAAGAGGATCAAGCGAAGAGAAGTGCACTGCCCTTCTGTCCGCTGTTTCCTCTACCATCTGTCCACTGGTTCCGCTACCTCCTTGGCGTCTGAGGGAAGCTCTGCTTGCGCAGGCTGCATCCTGGAGATCCAGACGCTGTACAGTGGCGAGGTTGTGCAGATGCTGGGCAACGTCACGGCTGGTATCGAGTGCTGCAAGGCATGCGACAGGAACCCCTTGTGCAACGCGTATGTGTTCTGCGTCTACCCCTACGGCTGCCTGCTGCCAGACAGCCCCACGCTGTATGACCAGGGGGCGTGCCTGCTGCTGTACCAGCAGGATGTGGTGGATGGCAGGTATCCAGGGATCCTATCGCAGGACTCGGCAACCAACTGGACGTCAGGTGCGCTTGGTGTGCCTTGTGGTACCGTTTGTGGTCCCCTGGAGCGAGCCAGTGACCCGCTAAATTCGCCTCTGTGCGCCCCCTTTCTTTTTGTCTTTCTAGCATGTCCACGGGGCTGCTGCTTTTAATTGTGTGCTAGTCCTGCTGTTGCGCGGGAAGAGTACCAAGTTGGTTAAGGCCTGTGCCTTGGCTTTCCTTTGCAACGCTTTGCAACCCCTGTTTTCTGCATGTGTGGATAGCGGCACTGGCACCCAAGGTCTAGTCCTGTGGATGCGGCTGCTGCACCTCCACTGAACTAACCCTAAACCCTAAACGAGCTCTGGTGTGGCAGTGCCTGAATACTTTTGTTGGCTTGTGCAGGCCTGCCTCCCAAGATGGCAAAGCAGGTGCTGCGGTCATACGAGCTGAACCCGAGGCCCAACGGTACGTGTAGGGTGCAGGGTGCATATACTGTGAAGGGACGGAGGGTTTCTTGGGTTTCCAAGGTTTGTGGGGGAGTGCATGGCGGCATAACCCTAAAATCTCCCTAAGCTAGTGACTGGCGCTGGTATTTGGTTTGGTTTTGGCCTGTTTAAACCTGTCATGTGAGCAACAGTCCTGGGAGCGCTGCCAGCTGTCAAGATTGTGTGTGCAGGGAATAGTCTATACGCACTGCCAAATTTCAGAAGTAAAGGTTGACATGTGTGTGTTATCTTGCTGCACTAACCGCGATTCTGATACTTTGAGCTGGTCTGGTTGCCTGGCGACCAACAAGCCCTAAACCCTAACGCCCAGTCGCTTGATCTGGCATTTATAGAACAGATCCCCCCAAGTTGCCCTGCACTGTGCAATCACTAAGTATTGTTTGCTATCCTTGACACATTCCACCCGCTGCGAGAACTGATGTGTGCGTTGATTACACAGAGCGCGACACCGAAAGCGCTGGCTGCCTGTCCGCCAACAACACGCTCTACAGCGCCATGTCCATCGTGTCGGGCTTTGCCAACAGCCAGCCGTCAATGCAAGCGTGCTGCGACAGCTGCCGGGCGCTGGCCAACTGCACTGAGTTCAGCTACTGCCCAGACGCCAAGGGCTGCTACCACCCCTTCCTCAACGCCACCTTGCCAACCAACTCCTGCCAACTGCTCTACTCCATGGAGGTCGGGGCAAACAGCATGGCCCCCATCCCTATCAACGTCCGCTACAACGTGTCGTTCACGTCAGGTGGGCAAGGACTGGAAATCGTTCAGGGTTTGATTAGGGTCAAGTAGGCAGGGTTGCAAGACTGTAAATTTGGTGGAACTCGGCAAGTGGCCCACTTACGCCGTTCACGTAAGGATTGCAGGGACTTGGATCTCTTGTAGGGTCTAGGTGGCCATTTCTGAAACCTAAACTAGGTGGAAAGGAGCAAGGGGCCCACAGTGTCATTTACATCAGGCACGCAGGTGACTGGATCCCTTCTGTGTGTGTGGTTTAGGTTGGCAAACTCTTAAGTTGGGGTGCCATGCCATGTTGATCTTTGACAGTCATGCCGCTGATTATGCCTGAACGGCTAATCAGGGCTAATTAGGGTTTAATTTATCCTAAAAATAAATATTGTTATTATGTATGTATTGATTAAATAAACGGCTGAATTCTTCCAAATGGCTTGTTGTGCAGGGTCTGTCATCCGAGTGGCCAATGCGTCAGCGCCAGGGTATGTGCTGTATGAGTACGCAAGCGTGATCGGTGCCGACGTGCCCTGCAATTCGACGCTCAACAGCACGCTGACACCTGGCAGCATGTGCCGCGAGGAGCCGGATTCTCTGGAGGTGCGCAGCTGCCCATGTTCACGCCGGGCCTTTTCCCTGAATTGGATGTGGATGAAACTATGTAGTGGAAACAAGATGTGGAGGACACATGTGCAAGTAAATGTGGACAAGTCAATGTAGTTCAGAGACAAGAGGCACAGCAGCATGGGCATTTGTTTGGGTGTAGCCGTCATGACCTCATGAAGTCCATGGCAGACAAGCGGAAGAATGTGAATCATTGAAAGTACAGTCACAGCCGCATTCACAGTACAAGGCATCCACAGCCCCCCCTGCTGACCGAACCCCCCGCGTGCTCCCCTTGTGCAGGCGGCAGCGCTCATGTGCGACAACCTCACCCTGTGCGAGGCCTTTGTGTACCTGCCCTACGGGGATGGCATGAGCGTGACCGCGGGGAGGTACTACCTGCCCGTGGCCTACTTCAAGGGGAGCGGGGCCATGGGGGGGCCCAACACCACCCTGGTGCCCAACCCCTCTGCGGGGCTGTATGTGAAGGCCAGCCTGCTGGGCATCTACGTGGCTCCGGCCAACAGCGGGAGCAGCGGCGGCGCCAGCACAGGTGGGTTTATGAGAACAATGCCTGGTTTAAAATCAGGGTACTGGTTAACCACGCATCGGGGTTAACAAAGTGGAGGGGATTACCCTCCAGTTCGTGGGGTGCATGCGAAGGCCAGCGTGCTGGGCATGTATGTGCCTCTTACCACCAGCACCAGCAGCCGCGGCGCCAACACGGGTGGGTTCATGCGGTGACAACAAGGAGTATCTACAGATTGCAAATTAGGAGTTGTACTTCAAGGCAAGCTCCACCACACCATTGTGATGGAGCTAGGACAGCAGCCAGCGGCTGGATGTGAGCAATGCCAGTGCAGCGCTCGGCAGGCATGTGATGCAGTGCAGGAGGTGGTGCCTCATGCCGGCTGCCGGTGAGGCCCTCGCAGTGCCTGGTTGGAAGGCATTGAGGTCCTATGCTGGTGCGCAGGCGTGATAGTCGGCTCCATTGTGGCTGGCGCGGTGGTGTGCCTAGCTGTGCTGCTGGCGCTGATCGCCTACTCGCGGCGCGGGAGGGGTGGCGATCCCGACATCGGCACTAAAGGGAGCGATTCGTCCAACGAGCTGCCGCTGTCCATTGCGCTCAAACGCGCAGTCAGGGAGATGAATGGGGATGGGCCAAGGACGGGCACCACCACCAGCTCGCCGCCCAACAGCCTAGGTACGCTGGGAGCAGGGGGGCAGCCGCATGTTGTTGCTGTAGAAGTGTTGGGAATAGTAGCATAATAAGTGGTATTTGTATTCATCCCTAGGTTATTCTACCTGAATTTTACCATCGCATGTATCAACCTGTCAGTTTGCACCAAGCATCTCCCTGGAGTGTGGCTCAGCCCAGCGCTGGCAGCAGCACAGGAAAACCCTAAACCCTTAACCTGCAGCAGCACACAGAACCCTAAACCCTAGTTTGTGTGCGTTCAGGTGTGATCGGGAGTGCGCTTCCGCCCAGCACCGGCAACAGCACAGAGAAGATCCTGGCGCACACTGACACGGGCTCTGGCAGCCTGCAGTCGGCGGATAGCGCTGCGAACGGGGTATTGGGGGAGACGTTTGAGTGGGAGGTGCGCTTGGTGGCATGGCCAGGGGCTAACTCCGATAGTTGCACGTCACTGTGTGACCAATGACCGCATCAGTTGACACACACAAATAATGAATAATTTTATCCACCATTTTAACAAAAATTCTGGTGTGCACGAGTCCACAGCCAATGATAGGATAAGCGTGTGATAAGCAAGAAGTAATTTCCTGCAACAACGCATGGCCGACCATGCTGGGATGCAAGTAGCGACGTATCCATTGTGCCAAATGGTCGCTAGGTACCCAGCTAGGTACCCCGCTCAATCGGGTGAATGCAGCGTACCTGCGGAAGTCGACTTTCATGTGGTTTTGCAATAACCCCATGGGTGGCCATGGCTCATTGTATGTACATCTGCACATCCTGCATGACAACCCTAAAGCCCAACCCCTGGCCTTCAACTTAACTTCGAAACTCAACCTGCCCAATACTCCAACCCTACAACCCCCAGCCTGCAATCCAAGTGGGAACTCATCCTAGCCCTAAACCCAAACCCCACCGCTTGCCCTGCAGGTCAACCCTGGCGAGCTTCAAGTGCTGAAGGATGACCGGGGCGCTGACCTGGTGCTGGGCAAGGGGTCGTACGGGGTGGTGAGTCAGCAGCACAGCAACCAACTGCACAAACAGACAAACATCCTTAGCTGCTTATTGCCTTGTCACATATGTAACTACGGGCTATGATCTCCTGATGCATGGATGCCAGATCTGCCCACAGGCGTCCTGGCACTGCTGCACATGCTGCGCTCCCTGCATGCGCTTTTCCTGATGGCACCAGAGGTGGCCCCAGGGGAGTAAATTCAATAAAAGGATTAAGTAGTTACAAAGAATCAGAATAATTTTTTTCCAGGCCTTTGCCCAATGCTGTCTACCCCACCCCCACACATACACATGGTAGCACGTGGGAGCCAGCATTTGGTGGGGCACCCCACACCCCCACGCTCTCACACCCTAAACACCAACGCCCACCCCCGCCCCGCAGGTGTACAAGGCCATGTTCCGCGGCGGCATGTACGTGGCGGTGAAGCAGGTGTATGGCTCGGAGCACGGCACTGAGATGTATGAGGCGGTGGTGCGCGAGATCAGCATCCTCAAGAGCGTGCGCAGCCCCCATGTGGTGCAGTTCCTGGGGGGATGCAGGCTGCCAGACCGCTTTCTGATGATCACGGAGTTTATGGAGGGGGGGACCCTATGGAAGGGTATACAGGACAAGCGGGTCAACTGGTGGCAGAGGTGGGTGGGCAGGCGGCGGTGGGGGTGGTTAGGGTTTAGGGTTTTCATGGAGGGTGGCACGCTGTGGTAGGGCATTCAGGACAAGCAGGTCAAATGGCAGCAGAGGGGATCAGGGGTTGAGGGCTTGTTTTTGCCGGGCGGGGGGGAGCGTCTGTACTGATGATCAGTGGCGCTCTGTGGAAGGGCATCTAGGACAAGCGGGTCAAGTGGCTGTAGGGGTGGGTGGGCCAGGTGGCGGGAGATGGGGATTGGGTTTTAGGACAATTCACTGCCAGGGGTGACTGCTGCGGTCTGATGGTCGTCTTGCAGCACCTTAAGTGTGCTGCACCTGGACTCTGTACGCGCACAACAATAGTGAAGAATTTGCGACCAAAATCTAGCAAAAGGAAAACCCCACAATAGCCTCTGAAATGCCACCACTGATGGGGTCCTGGTGTGCGCAGGGGCGCCTCCATCGCGCTTGACGTCGCCCAGGGCCTGCACTACCTGCACACGCGCAAGGTGCTGCACCTGGACTTCAAGAGCGCAAACATACTGCTGGACACGCACTACAGGGCAAAGGTGTCGGACGTGGGCGTGGCGCAGGTGCTGCAGGGGTCCTACGTGCGATCGCCGTCTGCTGCGGGCACATTCGCATGGATGGCACCGGAGATTTTCATGGGTGAGGGGCCAATTCCAAAGGGGTATGGGTTGATGCTGTGTAGTAGTTGGCCGGCGCTGCCCATCCACCCCTCTGTGCAGTTGAGTGGGTGGGCACTGCACAGGGCCAACTAACCTTGTTTTTTCCTGTTGACTTCCGTACTACACCCCCCCTGCAGCACCCCGCGTGACCTATAAGGTATAATGTCCCCCTGTACATCCCCCCTTTCCCCCTGCTGACATGCGCACTGCCCCCCTCCTTGCAGCGCACCGAGTGACCTCCAAGGCCGATGTGTTCAGCTTTGGGGTTGTGATGTGGGAGATGTGCACAGGGGAGTGGCCGGAGCGTGGCAGGATGCGGCGGATACGGTGCGTGCGTGCAGGGGCGTAGGGTTCAGGGTTGGTGTTCTGCATGGCCCCGCCACCCACCTGCATGACTACCATACCCTCTGGACTGCAGAAACCTTCATTATTGGAGGGAGTTGCTTGCAGAAGAGGCAAAGCTGGACGATCTGCCTACTGGCTTATCTACAGCCAGCTTTTGACATGCATTTTACCTGCCCAACCTTTTTTACCCCGCCCCTTATACCCCCTGCCCTTATACCCCCCACCATACCATACCCCAACTAGTGCCCTCTTGTAGCCGACCCCTCACACCCCATCTCCCCCGCATATATATTTGCCCCTCACATAGTCGCCCCCTCACACCCCATCCCTGGCCCCGCAGGGCTCCCGAGGAGTGCCCCGCCATCATCCGCACCATGATCGCCTCCTGCATGGAGGGCGAGCCCAACGCGCGCCCCTCCATGGAGATGGTCATCGGCCTGCTGCGGGCGCACGGCAACATCAAGCGGGAGGGGGACTCAAGCCAGGGGACCACGCCCGCGGGCAGCGGGCAGGAGCGGCCGCTGGGCGAGGAGTCGTGGGCAGGCATCCCTGTGGTACCGGGCGGGGCTGGGACGCACTCTGAGGTGAGTATCTTATAATTAATAAAATTAAAAAATCAATAAAATATTAAAAACAAAGGTCGCTAAGTCTTCAGCGTTTTGTTCAAATTCCCATGTACTGCACCAGGGTTCCAAGCCAAGCGCCTGCTTGCGCCATATCATTGCGGTGGAGTAGATGATGATTAAAATCCTGAGCAGTGAACAGTGCCACTACACAAGGGGAATTCATGGGTTGTACCCCCAATGTTTCGTGTGTTGGCTGTGCTGTGTTGGGTTGAAGGGTTGGAGATGCACGCTGACGATGCGGCTGTGCCTGCAGGGTGGCAGCGAGCCCCGCCGGGCTGGCACCAGCGGCAGCAGCCTGGGCGGCGCTGTCCCCGCGCTCAGTGGCAGCGGCTCCTTCAACAAAAACGGCCACCCGCCGTCGCAGATCGCCACCCCTTCCATGTTTGCTGGTTTCCCCTTCCCCGGCGCCTCCAACGGCGCCCCCCCGCCGCACATGCTGCTGCCGCCCCCCGTGGTGGTGCCCCAGCAGCGGGACCCTGTGCAGTCTGCACTCATGGGGCTGCCCTTCAAGCCCCCCGCCAGCTACTTCCCGCAGTTTGACCTCCCCGCTGACATGGGGCGGGAGGACGACGGCGCGGAGGAGCACACCGTGCGGCCTGAGGAGGCAGGGTTCTTCTAGGGTTTTGCCTGCACGTTGGGTTGGGGGAGAGAGTGGGAGGGAGGGGGGTTGAGGGTAAACCCTGGTGTGCTGATCCCTGGGACCATGCCGCAGCCTGAATTTTGGATAGACTTGAAATTCAATCCTACATCGCGCTGATGTATTGAGGTGCGCTTTTAGTGTGTTGGGGTTTGTTGGGGTTCAGTTGTTAAAGTGTTGACAGCATGTAGATAAATGCGCTTCGTGACCGTCTGTTACGTCAGGGGCAATGAGAGTATGATTGTTCGTGATTATGCTAGCAATCGCCTCTGATCATGGTGACTGCAATTCAACCAGGCAGAGGGTTTGTAGCGGCCGCTGTGCCGTGTGGCTCCTCGTTATACATGTACCATACTGCATCTACCATGCTATTGCAACGGCGCATCAGACGCAATGCAATGCACAGTGGTGTCCACACAAACGCTCGCCCCGCAGTTTGGTTCAGGAGTTTGCTGCACGTGAAATGGGTGGTTTTATAGCTTGCTTTCAAACGCTTCCCATATTCTTACAGGGCAGACCCATCAGGGCCAGACTTTTCTGTTTAGGGTTTTAGGTTTAGGGCTTTGCGCATTAGCCCTCGCAGCATTAGGGGCAATTGGGGGCTGCGCCCTGCCTTGGACAGGCACAAAGCTGCACATTTTTGCACAGCCTGTACTACCTTTACCATTTGCAGTTTCAAGAAAGGCCTCCCAGGCTTAACTGCTTTACCTTAGTATTGTTGCATAGGGCGTGGCCTGTTTGGCTGCAGCTGTCGGTCACTGATTGCCAGTGCATTGATATCATTGCTGAGCTTGTTTTAGCGTCTACTGGGTTGGTTGTGTTTTCAGGGGCCCTTCCCGGTGCAAACCAGTAGCTGCACCTGCGTTTCTGAGGGCATGTGGTAGCGATTATATTCACACCTATTCAGACCATAGCCTGAGAGCCTGTGTGCACGCATATTTATCAGCCACAATCTGCATGGTGCATTTGCACAGGCACTGCCAGGGTCTGTTTTCGTTTGTTGCACACTACAATTACAACTAGGCTACTTGTAGGCCAAGCCTAAGGCTGTGACTCCATTCTTTTGAATAGCAGATTGGCCACATCCCTTGTGGTTTTGCAGATAGGCTAACGTTTTTCATGAACCTCTTTGAGCTGATCCAAATTTAGAATCCCAGTTTGTCGTACCTGTTTTGTGGGCTGGTCATTGACCGGGGGGACATGATGTAGAGCCTCCAAGGCCATGGTGTCACACAGTGGCTCAAGTGCTGCTGCAGTGCTCTCGAAGAATTAATTATTCTTAATAAGGACGAGTTCTTCTAAATCAATTATTAAAAAGAGAAATTTAATACAAATTTGAACACCAAGGTTCGGGTGACTCTGAGAGGGGTTGCACCGAGACTCGGTGCAGCAACCACCCCACTCAGCCATGGTGCACCCCCATCTTCACCCACCAACCTTCATCAACCATCAAGTTCAGTTCATTTTGCCTAGCTTCAAAATTTGAGAGTCATTAACAATTCAGAACCTGGTCCAGTGGCATGCCCCTGTCCTACGATTGGGGCTGAGACTCAATGACTCTTCATGATTATCGACGCACGCCTCTGAGACTCAGGCTGTAGGCCGCCGTGGCATAACAACCAATTACAGTCTACAAAATCTTAAAGACAGCTCGCTTGACGCCGTAATTAATTTGGCACACAGCAAACTTCCAAGCTGGCAAATTATGCTTTAAAAATTCAGGCTGCCTTCCAGGAAGATTTCTAACATCCAAATAAACAAACACCATATTGGACCTCAGCTTGAGGCAACTAGAACGCTCCCTTGGCGCGCCTGCTGGCAATAATAATGGCCCAAGGGAACATAAAAGTTGCAACAGTCTGAGGTTCAATACGGTGTTTGTGTGGCACCACCACAACAAGCAGGCCCACCGGGCGTGCCCGCAGACAAAAAAAACGCGCCGCACTAAAGCCGAATACAGGTACACTGCTGGTAGAGTCACTCACAGTCACAGCAGGCTATGGGAGGGCCCAGAGCATAACCAGCCATGAGCAGACACCACATACATTAATAGTTATTCCAAACTCCTTACAGTCAACCACAGCCACTGCTCACAACACAGAGCGAGGCCTTACAAAAACAACACTGAAACACAATACTGAAACTGGCAGCGGTCAGCTCCTATCACTCAAGGACTGACAACACCCCACAAACACTCAATATACTTGCGCAGCCCCATGATACACATGCGGCAATACACACACACAAAACACTGACATACAAAACCTAACCTAACCTAACCCCCGAACCGGCAACTTGTACAGCTATTTATACTGCTCGCCGAAGCCCAAACACCGAACTGAGTCTCCAGAGTCTGCGCATCTAGCGACATGGAAACTGCATGGCAGCTCCACTGCACCTTCTCCTCAAATCCAACGGCAGACAGCTCTTCAGCGCAGGACCGTCGCCTGTCAACCCTAAACCCTAAACCCACAATTAATCACAGACTCATTCAAACTCATTACTGCCTCTATAATCATAAATCCGTCATAATCTAGCGTAATCAGAGCATAATTCAACAGCCATTGCGTCCATGAATAGCATGCTGACTTCATTAGTACCAATTAACTGTCATTACATGGCATGGGCATCATTACAATGCCATGGGTTAGGCAGCAACCAGCCTGCACAGTCAAGTAATGCAGCCTTGACGTGAACTGTACTTGGCAACACACAGTACTGTGGCATTTGCCGCACAGCATAGCTTTCATTTCAAACCTGTCCCAGTCACTGGCAAGTTACCCCTGGTTCCGTTGACAGTGTAAGGCAAGTTAAGAACCAACTATCACACATTTCTATCTGGCTCAGTTGTTTTGTCAGGACCAGGGGCCATATGATTTCTGCAAAAGCAAAAGCTGTTGCATGCTACAACCGAGTACCTGAAGGTTTTGCATCACAGACACGCTCTAAACAGAAGGTTGAGAAACAATATGTGTCCTGTGCTATGAGATGCACTGCAATAAGTGCAACGCAAAGCAGCACAGGGTCTGACCAGCGCACGAAACCTCCCCTTTGGCACAGCACACAAGGGACGCAAACAACACTCCCAAACAACAGGGGTTGGAACTTTGCTGCTTCGTACTAGTCTATAGTCACTGGGTGAGTTGGTACTGGGACCAACTACCATACCCGTCCACCAGCTTGATTCGGACCGAGTCCACATGGGTAAACATAGTGAAGACGCTGAGGCCATCGTTTCCAGCAAACGTGAAACTCCGCAAGGTCGCCGCCCACTTGTCGTCCTGATGCAGGTACTCCACCCGTTCCACCCTGCGGCCCACAGCACATGGCAGGGCCTGCACCATACCTGCAAAGAATGCGTCCAGCATGGCCGGGTTGTTGCCGGTACTTGCTGCCACACTGTCCAGCAAGGGCAGCATGGTGTCAACCTGCTGGTTCCTGTGCACCACCTCCACCTGCATATTCGACCACTTGTGAGACCAAGTGGGCGCAGAGCACGTAATACTTCCCCAAGACCAAGCAGGAGTCACTACTAACTTGGGTAACAACTGGGTACACGGGCCCGGCTACACGCAAAAGGGCGTCAAGTAATATGCTCTGAAGAAAGCTGTGCAACAGTTTAAACGGTTTGCAAGTGCAGTCGAGCACGTCTGCATGGCATGGAAATAGCTGTGCATGCACATTGGTCACAGCACTGTCAAGCAGCGAGTGGCAGCAGCAGCAGCAAAAAATGGACCGGGGCAGAAACGGAAGCCGCATTGTACAGCATACCTGGTCAGATGGTGATAGCTCTGTCGGGCCCTCAAAGGCGAGGGTAGTCAGCTCAAGGGCGATGACCATCATAAAAACGTAGACGAAGGCCAGGTAGTGCTTAGCGATGAAGGGCCCGAGTGTCTTGGTGGGTGCAGGGGCAGCCTTGATCTTGCCCACAGGTTTGAGGGGGCGTTGCCTTCTGCACACCAGTGTCAGGATTTAGAACGCAGAGAGAAAATATCTTGTGACAACTGACACACCAACCCAGCTGCAGCTGTCAACACCAACGGCAGCTCACCGCTGCGATGGAACCTGCGCTCGTCCTTTTCGGCTTGTGAACAAAAGCTCTGAAGGTGACGCCAATACTCTTGCTGGCAACAGCATTGGTGCCAGCAACAGCGCGCCCAGCCACACGGACCTGGCGTGGCTGGCACACTAGTGGGTGCTGTGTAGTCGAAGAGGTGGCAAACACACTTTGCATTGTTGTCAGCAGCTCTAGCGCAAAGCAGCCGTATCGAAGTGTCTGAAAATCACCCAAGTCGTGGTACCTGATGGTGTGTTCAACAACAACGGGTTGGGCCGTGCTCCCTTTCTTGTTTTGTAGGATATTTTGGCCGTTACAAAGTGCCCCACTGGCACATGCATGCATGCATCTGCAGTCACCAATGTGTTGCCTTCTGTCACTGCTGCAAGTGCTGGGTTAATGCGAACAATGCTAAGAGGCTACTTGCCATGCATGCCTCGTAAGCAAACTTCAGCATTGCACCCCCCACTGGGGTGCACCTCCCAGTGCACCCCTTTTGAAGGGTTTTGCAGGTGGGTGCTCAACTGAAATGGCATTGTCTGGCCCTGTGCACCCATGATGGTCCACTCCCGTTGCTGCATCATTTTTTCTGTTATTCTGTCCACTCCCGGTGATCATATCTTCAAAAAGCGGTTGTATAGCGCACACACATAGCAAGGCGCTGACCACGAGACAACCGTTGACTCATGCTAGGCCAATCCTCAATAGCTATACGCCTAGACAGCGTACCCATGCCCAATACCCATATATCACACACATCGGTGGTCAGGTGATCACTGAGACGGACACTTTGCATTTTGCAGGGCGCCCTGCAAGGGACCATCATGCGAAGTGATGCAGCATGCGCACCACGTGGTGCACCTAGGAGAGCCCACAGGGCGTGCCAGCAGAAAAACATGTGGTATGGCCTGGAAATCATATCAATGTCATGAGGTCAGGCAGCAACAAGTCTACATTCAAGAAAATGCAGCCTTGACACAAACTCTACATGCCACACGCAGTACTGTGGCATGTGCAATTGAATGGACTCACTGGCCAAGCCTGCCAGTGGCCAGCCATTAGCGTTTTCTTCCTTCTGTTTTTTAAAGTGATAAGCCATCATCAAGCTTTGCAATACAATTGGAGAAATAAGTTCCTTTGCATGAGTCGTATTCATTCAATAAAGGACTTCCATTAATTTGTTGGTCAAGCGGCAAAGTTAACAACAATCGGTATGAAATGTCATCGTAGGGCTGATAAATGATAATTGCATATGAATTGAGCAAGCTGTAAAACACCGAATTAGCAGGCATCGTACCAATTTTTTATTGAATAAACGATGGTCAATCCTTGTATCAGGCAGTGTCACGTGCACAACCCCATCAGATCTGTCATAAAGGAGTAAAGGGAGCTGCTGACAGTATCATCAACCTGACACCAGGCTGCGCTGGATGCGGGCAACTGGATTAACTGGAGCCCAGGCACCCCCTCCGCCTACTCGCCCCACCCCCTCCACATGCCACACCGCCTACACCGCAATCTCCATCCTGCCCGCCAGCCTCTGAGCAACGCCCACCGCCCTCTCCAGCACGCTCATGGCCACGTCGCAGGCCGAGTCAACCACATCGGCCAGGCTGGCACCCACCTCCATGCCCTGGGAAGAGGGCATCGACCCCGCCACCTCCCTCAGCTTGTCACACGCCTCCTGCAGGACCAGCATGCCCTCGTAGCTGGCGGGGGCTGGCGCCTCGGCAACCACTGGCAGCACTGGCATGGGCATCATCATGACTGGATTGACCATGATGGGTTCGACCATGATGGGGTCGGCGGTGGTCATGGATCCCGCCATTTGGTGCAGCTTGCGGGAGCCGTGGGAGGCCAGGGTGACTGTCTCGGTGACGGACTCAACATGTGCCTGCATAGGGAGTGAAGGGGGGAAAGTAAGTACATGCATAAAAAAAAAAAATAATAATAATAATAATAATAATAATAATAATAATAATAATAATAATAATAATAATAATAATAATAATAATAATA